>BMAO01016528.1:0-31056 GCA_019973975.1 Trichonephila clavata
ATTTTGAAGGTGACAAAATAGCCTCTATACAAACCTTTTCTTTGCATAGGTGTGATATTGGACAACCTGACATGACATTGAAGATATTTTTGAATGGAAAAAGTTGGAATTGTATTTACAAGTCGTATCATATTGCTAATAACCAACTTGTATTGTGATAGTGTATAATTATTTATATATGTAAATAAATAGTCATTTTCTTTTTATGCAAACATCTTGTATAAGGTTAAAAATTTTAAGTGAATTTTCATTGTAAATGAATAGTGCATTTTTTATAATTGCTTAATAAGTTAATTATAAGCAGAAAAGAAAGAAAATCTTGAATCGCTAATAAAAATATCAAATTCTTTTTCATTTGGGATAGTTAAAATAATTACCATTCTATATTTAATAAATATATAAATAACATATCATTCAATAAGTTCCGGGCCTAACTAATAAAGCAACTTTTAGGTAAAATTGAACTTATATATCAAGATACTCTCATTCAAGACTGATACATTCAGCCCAGAGCTCTTCTAATTTTTTAATGCTTTTTTCGTAGAACGATTTGTCTTTGCTTTCAAAATAGGCTTCAACTTCGGTTAACGCTTCTTCATTTGAGCCACACCTCTTTCCCTACAGCATTCTTTTGAATTCTGCAAAAAGCCAATACTGGCTTTTGTCACGGATGGCAATATCTGGACTGTACGGTGGGTGGGAAAGTAATCCGAAGCGCATTATTTTGCTTGAACAGTATTTTCACCCATCAAAAAGTAATGTTTAACGAAATTCTTTTTCATCCATGGTTTCTAAGCAAACAAAAGTTGTCTCACTAAAATCTGTAACTTTTCAATTAAACGAGATATTTTCACGAAATTTTGACACGTGCCGTTTGAAAGTTAGTACTACTAGGCTAGACTAAATAAAGTTAGAAGGAAGCGCCATGTATATGCTAGACCCCGGACTTATTTAGTGATATGTTATCTATTCATTGTTTTCTTGATTTTCTGTCAACACGTGGACTGTTGTTTTGCAATTAAAAAAAAAATGTGAATTGTGCCTTGAAATGCTTTGTGATATGTCAAAATAAGGAGACAATATTAGTAAAAGATTTTGGGAAAACAATCGTTCTCTTTTGGTTCCTTTAATAATATTAAATTTGTATTTCAATGTTTTTTTTAATTTTTTTGAAACATTCATTATTATTTTAAACATTATTTAAAACATTATTATTTGTAATTTTAATTATAAATATATATAAAAATTAGTTCAAACAAATAATGCAACGAAATTTTTTACATCGATGGAGAACAATTTCACTAAATCATTACTTTCACATAATTTTTTGTAACAAAATATATTCTAGAAGTAATATGCATTACACAACATATACTAACGGATGCATTCTCTAGAAAATATATACGTGTTTCGTGTAGAAGAACATTTTTTCCCCCACGTTTTTATTAAAACCGTGCAAACTAATATAAAAAAAATTCAATTTATGGGGGGAAAAATCATGGAAAATCGACTGTTTTTTTAATTTTATACAGGGTGTCCCAAAAACAGAGCCAAGCTCTACACAGCTAGATTCCTCGTTTGGAGTGCATAAATGTCGAAAGAACTGTACCTTACAAAGAAAAATACGAAAAACAAAGTATGACGTCATAGCTTTATTAGACACCTCAGCTGCAGTATTTGTAAATATTTATAAAGACATGTTCAAAGTGTCATCCGTGCATATCGAGGCAGACTTGAGCGCGAAGTAATAAACCGCGCGCAGACGAGCAACAAATCTGTTTGTGTTGTCACTACATCTCGTTACGAGTGAGTGAACATATACATCGCACTGTTCAGCTACACGAGGGCTTTTGGCGATGGACCTCGTCATTTTGAATCATGGTTCAAATGACGCGGACGACACCGGAGCTGGCACCCCCTCTCCTAACTACCACACCAACGGGAGGACGTTCATCGCTCCCCTACACGGCGGGTAAACAGCGCTCCTTGAGAATACCCCATAGTCAAAAAAGCTATTGGTATGAGATTTGATGGTCGTGGTGGCCATTAAGACCGGAACCCCAACAACACGTTTCGATCAAGACGGGGGTATGCCACATCCAGCCGTGGTCAAGGTATCGGATCATGGCTAGCATGTCACGAGTTCGATCCTAATACCACTGAAGATCCGCCGTGTAGGGAAGCGATGCACGTTAAATCAGTCGAGAGCTCAAACGTCCTCCCATTGGTGTGGTGTGGTAGTTGAGAGAGGAGGGGTGGTGCCAGCTCAGGTGTCGTCCGCGTCACTTGACCATGGTTCAAAATTACGCGGTCCGTCGCCAAAAGCCCTCGTGTAGCTGAACAGTGCGACGTTATTATTCACTCACTCACCGCCATATCCAGGCAATTATGTACAAGAGCACAAACATGCGCCGTGCCACCATCATACATCATCATATTAACCGAATATTCTCATTAAGTATGGATCGTACTGGTACAGTTCTTTAGACACTTTTTATATATACTCGGCAACGAGGAATCTGGCTGTGCAGACTTAGGACGCTATTTTTGGGACACCCTGTATATTTACGCTTATTTATAAAATAGCATATTAAGCACACACACTAAATATTTAATTATTTGTTCGTTAACGTTGATAAGTGCATTTATTCTTGGAGAGATGAATCGAATGGTTATATCTCCGGGAAAAGGGTATTCCACATCTGTTCTTGATCCGATGAAAAATTTTTTTCAAATTACTTATACCGTTTTTTTTATTTTTTATTCACAACAAAACAAATTTTGAGATTATTTTTTTAAAAAAATATTTAAGACGCTTTCTTTTAGTTTTAAACAACGTTTTTTAAAATTGTCTTCCAGGCTTGTATCAAGTTCAGAACGCTCAAAAATAAAACTATTCGCATTTCTTGTAACAGATTTGTCTTGTTACTTAAAATCATTTATCTATATATATAAAGGAGAAAAGCGACTCGCTCACTGACTGACTAATCACGAAATCTCTGGAACTATTCAACCTACAGACTTGCAATTTAGTAGACATGTTCCTTTGATAGAGTAGACATCGGCTAAGAAAGGATTTTCCGAAATTCGAAACGCAAGGGGGGTTAAGGGCTTTAATAATAATTGTTTCCATGTTTAAACTACTTGATGTACAATCTGAAATTGGGTAAGCGGATTCCTTTCAGAGAGTAGAGATCCGCTACAAAATGAGTTTGCTGAAAATCGACCCCCAAGTGGTGTTGCAGGGGTTTAGGGGGCGTTATAGATAATTATTTCCATTTTTAAACTATTTGACGCACTGTCTTTAAATTTGATATATAGATTTCTTTCGTAGAATAATGATCAGTTATAATACGGGTTTTCTGAAAACAGACTTCTAAGTGGCGTTGCGGGGGATTAAGGGGCGTAATAGTTAAATATACCCGTTTTTAAACTACTTCACCTACCTGCTTGAAAATTGGTAGGTAAGTTTCTTCCTGGAGTAAATATCCGCTACAAAATGGGTTTAAGGAAAATTGACCCCAAGGGGTGTTGCGGGGCGGGGGTTTAAGTGGCGTTATAAATTCCTATTTTTAAGTTATTAGACGTACAGTCTTGAAACTTAGTAAGCAGATTCCTCTCATAGGGTAGAGATACGCTAAAAATGGGTTTCGTGAAAATTGCTCCCAAGTGGCGTTGAGGGACTTAAGGGGCGTTATAGATAATTATTTCCATTTTTAAACTATTAGACGCACAGTCTTTATATTTGATAAAGAGATTTCTCTCGTAGAGTAGACATCAACTATAAGAAGGTTTTGTGAAAACAGACCTCTAAGTGGCGTTGCAGGGGAATAAGTGGCGTAAGAGATAAATATTTTTGTTTTTAAACTATTTGACCTACCTGCTTGAAAATTGGTAGGAATGTTTCTTTCATGGAGTAAATATCCGCTACAAAACGGGTTTGGAGAAAATTGACCCCCAAGGGGTGTTGCGGGAGGTTAAGGGTAGATATAAATAATTATTTCTTTTTTTAAACTATTAGACTCACAGTATTGAAATTTGGTTAGCAGATTCCTCTCATAGGATGGAAATACACTGCAAATTGTGTTTTGTGAAAATCGACCCCTAGGTGGTGTTGCGGGGGATCAAGGGGCGTTATTGATAATTTTTTTTGCATTTATAATTAATTGGACGCACAGTCTTCAAATTTTGCTAAGCAGATCCCTTTCATAGAGTGCAATTCCCCTACAAAATGGGTTTTGTGAAAACAGACCCAGAAGTGGCGTTGCGGGGGCTCAAGTGGCGTTATAGACAATTATCCCCATTTTTAAACTGTTAGATGTACAGTCCTGAAATTTGATAAGCAGATTCCTTTCGTAAAGTAGAGAACCGCTACAAAATGGGTTTCGCGAATATCAACTACCAAGTTTAATTTCGGGAGATTAAGAGGCGTAATCGATAAATATTTCCATTTTTAAACTACTTGATCATCCTGCTTGAAAATTGGTAGGCATGTTCCTTTCATGAAATAGAGTTCCTCTAACAAAGAGTAAAATGAAAATTGACCCCCAAAGATGTTTGCGAGGGGTCAAGAGGAGTTACAGAATAAAATTCCTGTTTTTAATTGTTAGACCCATATACTTTAAATTTGTTAAGCATGTTTCTTTTGTTCAATAGAGATCCACTAAGAACAAATTTTAAGCAAATCAAGTTCTGTGGGGTTGCAGGGGGTTACTGGGACTTATTAACAAAAAAAATTATTTTTTTCGAGCTACAAGGACTATAATAATGAAATTTGGTTTGCATTTTTCTTTTGTTGAATTGAAATCCGCTAAGAGCGGTAATTTTGGAAAACGGCTCTCAACGGGATTACGGGATATTGATAGTAAAACTTTTGCTTTTTTCTGTTAGATTTAGACTTGACATTTGGCTTGCATGTTCAATTTACGGAGTAGAGATCCACCGAAAATTGGTTTTGCGGGAATCCACTTGGTTTTTGAGTTACGAAAGAGCAAACATCATTCTATGCTTCAATTTTAGAGATTTTTAGAAAATACAAATTAGACGAGTTCTGCCCTTTTTTTATTATCAACAGGCGACAGTTACAGGTATAAGTATATTTTTCAATTCAATCGAATTCTTAATGCTAGAACTTAGATATCAATAATTTATACATATATATAAGCAGTAAAAATTAATAAAACATCATGAAATACCAGCGAAGCGGGCGGGTAACAGCCAGTATTATATAATTCCTTATTAAAACTTAAAATCTTTTTGAAAAATGTGGTGAGCTAGAGATATCTGTTCTTGTAAATTTCTATAGAAAGTATTTAAAAAAAAATCATATGCTTAAAGTTGTTTTGAAATTCTAAAGAACATTATTACGTGCAAGAGCTATTTGTCAAAGTCGATTTATACAGGATTTGGGAAATACGTATTTACTCGAATCTACGCCCCCCTTCCAATGTTAATGCTACCGAAAATCGAGTGCGGGTTAGAATCGAAAGTAAAAAAAAAAAAAAAATTCGTTGGATTGGGCAATTAGAGCATTTACAGGTTCATGTATGTATTTAAAAGTTTTTAATATTGGTAAAATTCACTAATGATCCACTTCTTATTAGTTCTCATTTTAAACTTATTTTAACTTCGTGAAATTGCATATCGCGCGATAAACCGCGTACGTTTTACACTATTTTTTTCTTCTTCACAAAAACTCACTGAAAGTTTGGGGTTCAGCTTGGATTCAAAAAATTCGGTAAATGTTTTGAGACATAAATCAGCCTTCTTGATTTTCACTGTGTAATTTATTTGGATGCAGATCTACATTTTATAAAATGAAAAAAAATAAATTATCACCTATAAGATGATTACATATTGAGAGGAAACACTTGGAGAATCTCTATTTTTAAACTTGCAAAAACGTAAAAAATTATTGAATTTCCCCTGTGCTGTCTCTTTGTTACATTTTATGGAATGCGATTGCACAGTTACGTTTTTTTTTTTTTTTAATTAAAATATTTTTAGATTTGTAGCATGCACTTTTGTAAATATATCAGTTTAAGCAATTATTTTTTTACTATTAAGTTGATCGCCCATCCGGTATAGTGGTTAGCGACGCTGGCTACTGTGCCGTAGGGCCTGGGTTCGAATCCGGAGAAGACATGAATGTTTGTAAATGTATAGTGCCTTCGCGGCATGGGGGTACTCTAAATAGCCGTCGAGCCGCAAGTCCTCTCGTGTGGTTGGCGGAAGGTGAAGAGTGGTGGGAAACCCCTGACCACTCCCAGGGTGTTCTCCCTCAAAATTTGGGTGGAACCCAGCCAAAACGTATTGTCACCTGCATGGTGCTCGAAGCTACGGCTAACGACAGGCGTACAATATACCCCGATGCCATGATGAATTTCGTGGGCCTCGATCTGACTACGTCAGACAGGTGGCATTAGCAACAACACTATTAAATTGTTCTAATGGAAATGTCGAAGTCATAGAGAGGTATGTGTCGATTTTACTTCGCGCAGTTTAATTAGACAAATGTATTCTCAGATAAATGATTATTAATACTGCTAACATGCAGACATTATTGCAAAAGAATTTAGAAAAAAGTATTCGATTTCTATACATATTAAAACGTAAATGATTTAAATAGAAGACAATTAACTTTTTCCTTTTCATTGACACTTTTGGCGATCATTGGGAAATTATTTTTGATGTAAAAATTTACGATTAGAACAAGATCTTTTCTTAACTTATTATCAATTCACTGTATTAATAACTTGTATTGTTCCTCATTATTATTTTTTAAAAATAGCTATGTTCATTAAAAGTTGACTTCCTCAGAAGTCGCAACGATTGAGATCTAAAATCGTGCAGATCGATTCTGTTTTTGGCATTCCAGTCACAAAAAAGTATTTGGTCTGAAAAATGTCTTCATCTGTGCAATATTAATTTATTGTACATTAAATATCGGTTTAAAACTTTAAAAAAAAAAATTTAGGGGATGAATAAAATTTAAGTCACATAGAGTCGTACTTTATCGCACAAATATGAATAAAAATGGAAATGACAACATTTTATTACTATGATTAAGTATAAGCTAAAAAATTTCACTTTAACATGATATTCCGCCATTTTTTTTTTAAATATTGCGTTCTGTTTGTATTACATTAGAACTCCCATACAAGCCTCAGAGTTCGAAAGTACTCTTGATCATTATACCTCCAAACTGTATTACAATTAGAAATAAAAAAAATTCTTGTGAGGTTCATCTTTTAGGCTTTTCTTCCCATTGTAGTCAGTCTTTCTAATACGAATGTACCACAAATTTTACTTCTTTATCAAATAACTCGCCATACTAGGAAGAAAATGTTTAAGGTATCCGAATTCGTTGAAATTGACCAAATTCAGTCAAGACAGATATTTTTGTTTTTTATTTTATTGAATAGAGCTATCTTTTGACTTTACGAAACATACTTTGTTTTGTCTCTACGCTACCTAGAAGCCACGTTGCAATCAATTTTATAAAGTTAGAAAAACCGGAAGTGGGTTTTTGATCTACCAGAAGTGGGCATTTAAATTGCTCAAAATCTTTCATGGCGATTCTGATAACTCAAAATATTACGAATGCATTTCTATAAAACTTTTTAAACCTGATATTTACGTTATTTTCCAGAGAATGTACTAAAATATTTCTTATTGTATAAGTACTTTTTGAATTATGGCTTATTATTTAAATAATGGTCTCATAAAAAATGTAATATTTCTTGTAATGTTTACTCAATCAGCTCTAAAATTTTCAAATTTTAATAAAAAATTAAAATTTTAGTACATTTTCTAGATTAATGCATCTAGTTTGTTTTCGTAATACTTTTACTAATATATGTTTCTTACTTTTTTCTCTAACTGCTTTGAAGTTTTTCAAAAATATTGCTAAAATTTCACTTATAATTGTGATTTTTGTAAAATTCGGGTAATTTATTTTAAATTTTGATAGTTAAATAGTAATATTTATTGGTATTGAGTCATAAATGTGCATTTATAATGTTTTAGTATGCAATTTTGTTAAAGAATACTCTGAACGTGTTCGGATACCTTAAAATATAGTTTTGAAACTATCCCCCCCCCCCCGAAAAAAATTGAAAATCGCTGTCCATAATGACAACGTTTATTTAGCGATGTACGTGGTGATACTGCTATTACTCAAAATATCTGTAGTCGTAAAATTATTGAACTATTGCAGAATTACATCTCACTGTTCAGGATCATTAAGAGCGTTGGAGAAATTTCACAAATCTGCTTTATCCAATAGATGGCGTTGTTTGCAACTCGGATGACGTCAAGAAAGATAAAGCGTGTTTTCTAGTAACTTTAGTTGCTATAGCAACGGGGTGTGGTTAAGAAATGATTGACAGATGTAGTCGGAATTAGAGCGCATGCGCTCTTTGAAAAACCAGATCGAGGAGTAGAAAAACCTGTTAACATATGGGGAGAAGGGGGGGGGGGCTGAGGAAATGGATTTGAAAGCGAGTTTTTTACAAATCGTTTCAACGTTTGAATGAGGTTCTCATTACTGCCGCACTAAGTCGGACGCGAAGACATTTTTTTTAAAGCCGTGCTAGAGGATCGGTATCAAAATGTGTATTGCACTTCTAAGTATATATAGTTCTGGATTCTACTCAGAAATACATTTTTCCGCAGAATTGATGAGACTAATCAGTCTAGATTTGTCGGAAAACATAGTATATATTTGTTTAATTTGGGTTCAATTATTATGTGAGCTTTTTCCACTCATCTGGAAAATAAATGTAATGCACTTGATATTTTGTCACATGAATTATTGTATTTCAGGGTAGGCTTTTGAGTGCAACATTTTTTAGGGAAATTCTATTGTACAATTTTCCTGTTTCCTCGTTTCGGATGACATTTATCCCTTTTTGTGGAAATTGGTATTGTAATTTAGGAATCATGTAATTCATCTTAATTTTTCGGTAAAATCATAGTTATAAGGCTTCGGATTTATTGAAAAAAAATGTTCAACATTGTCTCTTGACAAGTACGTCTACATTGTCTTTGGTATCATAAACAATGCCCATAAGATGGAATGGAAAAGGAATATGGATGGGGGGTTTTAATTTTTTGTCGAAGGGTTTGGCAGATCTTCATTTAAAATTTAGAAAAAATATTTTTCTTTTCGAGTTTTAAGGGGTATTTTTTGTAATTTATTTATCTTTGCACGATCTAATTTTCTTTGTTTTATAGAAATATGCGAAATTTTAAAAGTTTCTTTCTGCTCATATCTCTTAGATACAAAATGTGTTTGAAATTGCTATAGACGGATGCTTATCATGGAACCAAAGTTTCGATTTGAATCTTTAAAAAAAAATGTCACTTTTCTTAGAAAATATTCACTAGAGCACATTTCTGCCAGACCTTTTTTAACAGCATTCAATTTCTTGTTTTGGAAATTAATGTTATTTTCTATCAAGGGCATAGTTACCACGTATCAATGACACGAGGCCCCAAGTTTTGAGAGCGGGCGTCCAAACGTGTAAGCAAAAAATTGCAGGATGCCCTCAAGGAACTTTGATACAGGGTCCACTCAGGACCAGCTCCGCCAGTGTTTTTTCAATACTCATGAAAATACGACACAAATTTCATGCCTTCAATTAAATTATTATATTCATTGAATTAATTTCCAAACTAAGCTTCCTTTTTATTCCCTAATCTGTCTTATTAAGGCGATATGGTAAGGTCTTCACAATTTTTTTTATTTTTAATATTTTATATTTGGTTTTAATTGTATTTCATAAAGGTTAATATTTAATAATAATTCCATACAAAAAAATTTTAATTTGTTGCAAAATGTTTGCAAAATTTAAATTTTTTGTGAACTTTTTAAAACATTTTTTAAATTTTGAAAGCTTTTTTATATATGTCTCTTTTCTTACAAATTTTTTTTTCGGAGTACCTTATAATATTCTACATAAAACCGTGCATGGGTTTTTTTCTGCTACTTCTCTTTAATTTTTTATTAATTTTTTTATAGTTAAACTTCCAAAAATTCCCAAAAAAAACAATTTTGATTTTGAAATTTTTTAGAAAAAGTACTAAACACACACATATTATAGCTAATTCCTGTACAGTTTTACGAAACATACATTTCAGAACATGTATAAAAAATTTCAAACCCATACTTCAATTATCAAAAAAGCCTTAGGGTTTTGAGGTTTTGAATAACAGTATATGTACAAAAATTCAACATTTAGAAATATGAGTTTGAAGTTTTCATTCCATGAATAGCATGATATAATATTCATCGAATAGTCTGAAACTATTAAGAAATGTTAATTAGTTTATTTAAAACTACTTACCATAAAAAATTGCACAAATGTAGAACAATTAATCAGTATACTGCCATAATGAATATATAGAAAAAAAACGAATGAAAGATCAATATTTCATAAAACTTTATCTTAATAATTATAAAAAAGAATAAATACACACACTTCAGAGCTAATGTACAACATGTACAAAAGATGTTTATGCCTTTATTTCTTATTTCCATGATTTTAAAAGCCTTCGCATGTTAAATATTGTACACGAATAAAAGCAAAATCAAATAACAATTTATAGGTAAAATACACCCACATTTAAGAACTGCATTTGTGCATTTCTTTAAATAAATATCTTAAAATATTTTAATAATAAAAGTTTTGAATCTCGCACACATGGGATATATATAATCACCAAAAACAAATATATAAAAATGGGAGAGTTTTTCTATTCTTGCGAATTAGATTTTGAATTATATGAGTTATCAAAATGAGATTTAATATTTGTGCTTTGGAAGAATCCGTTTTGAAGTTTTAATTTCATTCATAATAATATCATAAAAAGCTCGCACAACTTTTAAATCTTGACCAAATTCATTTGATCTTCCAATAAATAATTCGCAAACTAGAATTTTTGCATGAATGGCACAATTCTTTCTTAAAATCATTTATTACTGCATATATAATGTCAATCTCATTGATGCGCATTAGAAAAATAATTAATTCATTTTTTATCAGGCTCTTTTCTAGCAGATAATCTGAAATGTAGGCGTGGTAGTTGTTGTTTAGCATCAAACATTGCTCCATTACTTTATAAAAATGCAGGTAAAGCTTTGAAATTTTGCAGGCATATTTATAAAGATTCGGGGTATCAAATAAGCCAATAAAAAATTTTTCGACAGTTTAATGATTTTTAGGGTATTATATCGCCTTAACGTTCCGGTAAAAGCAGGCACGTGCAATGTTTTCAATATATTTATTATATATAATTTGCGTTTTTATTCTCATAATATTATTTTTAATGTAGCAGATTATAAGCGCGGGATAAAATCGGTTCTTTTTTGTAGTCGGCTGTTTTCTTTTGAATTTTTACTGCTTTGACTTCCTTTTCTAGTCACAATTCGAACACTCACTGTCATGTATCCTGTAGCAAACAAGTTGGAGCTTACAAGTTGTGTGTTGTATTGTCTCTGCGTGTCTCCCCTGTAACATAGCCCCTTTGAATGGTTGAATGCTTCTTGGAGTGCCTGCTTCCCGCAGGGAAGCTTAAACTCCTATCCTGGGAGAACTTTTGGGGAGACTTTGGTTCGGCTTAACCTTAGCCCTTTGCTGCATTTGTGGTCATGAAGATTGAAAAAATTTAAGAAATAGAGATAAATTAAATACTTGAGAAATTAGAAGTTACTTTAAGTGAAAAATAAAAGTATTAAATGAGTGGAATATGTCTGTGAATGTGTGTATTTAGTGAAAATAATCTGAGATTGATGTAGAATACTGAGAAAAGTGTCGGCCTCTGCTAGGAGCGGTCGACATAATCTTTGTGAGGTGGAGAAAACGATCGGCGCAGGGAAACTGCCCTCCGTCTGCTAGTTAGCCCCTTTGATGACCATCTGTCTGCTCCCCCTTCTTAGTGTATCCCGGTTCCGCTAAAATGACACTTTTATTGCTTTCTTTCTTCAAGTGGACAGTTCTAGCCGCACCTGTTGTCAGCCGTCCATACTTTTAGTTTAACATGTCGCCTTGCTCTAGATGGGTTCAGAAAGGATGGTCCACTATTGTGAAAAAGAGATGTGTAGGACTGTGTTTTTTGCATCGGACTGATATAACGATTTATGACTCATCTGTGTCACTTATAGCATGTGGCACCAAATAGGGCATGAGCGAGATTGGACCTTGCCTTGAGTATCCAATGGTGTTGGTTGTTCAAGGCAAGGTCACTGAGGGAACAAGGGTCGAAGCGATTTTATTTCCAATGAGGAACGGAAGAGATTTGGTGGGGCTGAAAAGAGTCCAAACGAAACGAAAATTAGATTTGACGGGTGCCAGCAATAATTGCTTATACGCAGTTGTCTGAATATATGTGATCAAGTGTCCACCGACGAATAGGGGTGCAGACACAACAATAAAACAGAATGTGTAGTCGAACCCCGATTTCGGTGTGGGGAAGGGGCAGGGGAATAGTATTTTGCACTAAAATTAGTTCTTCTCCTTGGTGTGACTTCAGAATTCTAATCCGAGTAACTGAGAATTTGAAATACTCATTTATATTTAAAATTTCAGTCGCCATGAGGCCAAAAAAACATCCCTATCGTAATTCTCGTTCAAAATCACAAAGATTGCGGAGAGCTAAAGAAATTATAAGAAATTTGCTTCCGAAAACTCAAATTGCAGAAACTCAACTGTTGGGTGTACCTGGAAGCTGTTCAAGAAATGATGAATTCATTGAAAAGTAAGCTGCATCATTATTATTCAAATTTTATGAATAATATAGATGATAGATTTTGCTAATCTTAGTATGTTTCATGTGTGTTCATAATTTTTGTAGAAATTATTTTCTTCAAATATTTTGATTCATTCAAAGATGCTTGAAAAACTGCTTCTAAAGATTGTTACGATTACAAGTACAATACTCTTCTTCGAGACCTATCGATGTCGTTCATATTTCTAAATTTATATTCACGCAACAAATTCATTAATAAAAACTAAAAAATACTATACATAAAAGTATTTAAAAAGTATTATATGGTGTATGCGTATTTTGTGAGTACAGTTATACTTTAATTACCAGTGGCGTAACGGAGAATATTTGCCCCCCCCCCTGCAAAGTCAAGTTTTGGGCCCCCAAGTTGGATTTTACAAAGGGCAGCAGTTAGGTTTGTACTTGGCAGCAGCTAGGTTTTGGATCCCCCCCCCGTAGTGCGGGGGTGTACGTTACGCCACCGTTATTTATATACACTTTACTTACGTAAAATCACACATACGTAATGTTTCGCTCTTTGTATTCTCAATTGAAATTTATTTCTTAAATAAAAAAGAAATTATACTGTCAAGTTTTAAAAAAATATTACTCATTTTTTATAACTTACAAATTACAAGAATAACCTAAATTCTTCTTTTTTTATACATAGAATATTTTGCTTCAATTGCTTCTTTTTGCTTTGTTTTCAATGCATAATTTTTTTAGTAAATAGCTAGTCTGACAGCATAGTTCTTAGTTTCAGCATTTTTAGTTCGGATATCACGACTTTTCCTATGAAAAAGATATAAATACTTTTTCTTTCTTTTCATATTACGTGCGTAAAGCATTGTTTTTAATCTTTGTACAGTTTGAGTTATAAAATATTTTTATGCATACCAAGTTATTTGCTGTTGATAGCAAATCGAGGAAGGATGGAAACTGTTTTGAACTTTTACAGTGAAGGCGAGTGCATCGTATTTATCACAAATGAAAGAAATTAATTTTATTAACTTGTAATTTATGTAAATAATTTTAATATAAGATTATCTCAAAATTTGCCACTACGCCACACAAGCAAACAAGCTAGCATATGTGTAAAATTTTTATGCCAATCTGAGTACGTACTCGACTTTCATATTTTTAGACCTACATGTTTCTTCGTCCTATTTATTGTGGAGCTTTCAGGGTGTACTGTTTGAAAACAAAGATTCGTTGGATAGTTCATTATGTTATTTAAATTTGAAGTAAATCATAATTTAACGTTATCAGAATTTCTAGTAATATTTTTTTTGGAAAAATTTTATAAACCGTTTTATCTGATTAAAAATGTATTACTAATGTAAAATATACTCATCATTTTAAATATAAAGCCTATAATCAGTTATGATATTGGTCACACATTTTATCAATGAAAATGGTCGTTTAAAGTATTTTCTCATCACAAATACTTGCAATCTCAGTTTCATCTATATATATTTTTTCATTCGTTGCTAAGGTTTTCGAAATTCGTTAAAATACGACACAAATTTCATAGCTGACAATTGAATCAATTATATATCCATTAAATATTAGTTTAAAAATTAATTTCTTTTAGAATCAGAAACTTTTTTTCTATTTCTTTATCAGGCTTACTAATCGTACGTGGTACATTTGTTATAAATAATCTTCGTTTATTTTTGTTACCAAAAGACTGGCATTTTCAGTATTGTAAGTAAGTTTGATCTAACTTTATTTCAATACATTATTTTTATTTATTGTTTTGACTTACACAATAAGTCATAAGCTGGAGCAGCTAATATTCCATATTATGCCGTGAATGATGTAACTTAGAAGAGAAGCTCTGTGAAAGAGGGTAATTGGAGGGAGAAAGAAGGGCCAATGCTGCTTTCGGTACTAAGTATTGTGACAGGATGTCGCTCCCCCCCCCCCTTTTATAACTAGGGAAGAATTTTCACTCCTCAACATGGGAAGAGAAAAAGGTTTCAGTTTTCGAAAGGAGAAAATTTCGTTGTTTGCTCCCGTTCCATCCTAGTTCACAAGTTCACCTTAATTCTTTTCATTTTAAGCAATTTATTTTTAATCCCATTTATAATGGTTTACTTTTATGAATATTGTTTATTTTTATAGAGCTGAGCCCCCTTTTTTCTCATAGGTTGAGGATTTTGAAAACCCCTGTTCTTTTCCGCGAAATGAAACTGCTACGAGACCAGGGTGTAGCAAAGACATTCCTCATTCCAATTTAAATATACAGCCGTAAGTATTTGAATAAAAAACTTTTGAAAAGAAAATAGCACATAAATGCTTAATGAAAAAAAAACTAAACTGTTCTCTCCGTTTTATAGGGAAATAAACTTGGAGAATGAATGCAGTTTACCAGAGAATGGAATGTCTTCACTTATTAATGAAGGAACTGTTAACACTCCAAATTTTAGCGAACGTTCGTAAGTATTTTACTGTTCAAGAGTCATATAAATATGTATTTAATCCTATTACATAAGAAACAAATACTTGTTAGAATGGGGTATTTTTTGTATTTTTTATGATTGATTTATTATTTATTTTATTATTTTTACACTCTTGTATTTAAATGAAAAAAAGATCCGCACGAAACATTTGACTTAGGATTGCATAATATTATTTATTTACTTAGTTTTTGGCATGTGAATAGGAAATAGCTTATTTGCAACATTTATATGTATCTCTGACTTTTAATACAAATATTATTAATATATTCACGATGTTTCATATGTTTATATATTTGTATTTAGGGCCCCTAGCCTGGATAATGCTACAGTTGAAACACAACCCTACACAGTGGAAAGAATTATGTGCCGAAAGCGTAAAATACTATCAAACAAGAGAGTAGTATGTGACATTGGCTTTGTGATTCAACAAGCCCGAGAGTTAGAAATCCATTCATACGAATGCAAATTTGGTGGAGCTTTGATATTTTCTCATATTCAGTATTCTGGATTGGGTGCTACTCTGTTTTTTAAATGCAGCAATCTTTTCTGCTCAAAAATCTCAAGATTGCACTCTGATCCAGAAGTTGAGTGTTTAAACCAGTTAGCAGTACTGGGAGCTTTATCCACAGGTAGCGGCTTCTCACAAGAACACGAAAAATTTTCAATCATGAATGTGACGTATATGAGCAAATACGTTTTTGCGTCTTGCGAGAGGACGACAGGGACAATTCTAGATGCCTGCGTTGAAAGTAATTTAACGGACTTCATAAATGAGGAAAAGCGTTTGTCCCAATCACGTCACGACATTGATACTGACGGATATTATTGTTTGACAGCAGTTGTCGATGGAGGGTGGTGTAAGCGAAGTTATGGTCATGGGTATAATGCTTCCTCTGGAGTCGCTGTGATTATTGGCATGGCAACTCAAAAAATTATCTTCATTGGAATCAGGAATAAAATTTGTTTGATTTGTCAAGCTATTGAAGCAAGCCGAATTCCTGACAAGAACCACATCTGCTACAAAAACTGGAATGGCTCTTCCACTGGTATGGAGAGTGATATCATTGTAGAAGGAGTCCAGTTTCTGGAAACTGTCCATCATATTCGTTGCACTCGAATTGTGGCAGATGGGGATTCAAATATCATTTCTTCGATCCAGGAAAAAATTAGTTATGGTGGTCGAGTCTTAAAAGTTGAGTGCGCCAATCATGCTGTTAGAAGATTCGGCAGAGCATTGGATAAATTGCAGCGTGATACGAAGAGGTTCAGTGGAAAAAAGGGCATTGAAGCTCGCAAAGTTTAAAAAAAAAATATGCATAGAATAATTTGTGGCGCACGAGCAATAATAAAAGATCACGCTATCCCTATCAACGAAAAACCAACAACTGGTTTAATTTCCGCATTAGCTTGTAGCTTAAGAAATCTACCAAACCACATGTTTGGAAAACATGACAAATGCAATTCTTCCTGTAACGAAAAATCTGAGCCTTCAAACAGTGATGTATTTAATGTAATAACATGCTCAGGAATGTTGAATGCGATCCATTACGAACTGGATCGAACTCTCGTATCATGCTGCGATACCCTTTTATGGAATTCAACCAATAACTTGGCTGAAAGTTTCATGAATCAATTTTGCAAAACATCTGGTGGGAAACGGGTAGACCATTCTAAAGCTGGAAGTATAGTAAGGAGAGCTAAAATTGCAGCTTTATCATTTCAAAGTCCAGCTCAACAGTGGATAACAAAAATAGAGTTATTACAGGTCAAAGCCCGAAAAGTCCATTACAAAAGTTTTTGACTGCTCGAAGAAATGAAAGAGACACGAGAATAAGAAGGCGAAGACTTTTTCAAAATGAAAAAAAATCAAAATTCCAAAAGAAAAACAATCACATAACAAAAGGAGGTGATGAAAGCTACGGAGATGAGCCAAAAAAACCGGATGTTTCTCCAGAAATGTATAATATACTTCTGAAAAATCATTTTGAAAAAATATCTGTCACATGTAATAATGACCTAGAGGAATGCACACGAGGGCAGTGGATATCAGAGAGATGGAGAGAAGAAAAGTCTGTCAGGTTATCATCTTCATCATTCAAAGAAATTTTATGCCGAAGACTATCTTCATCTGCTAATCTTGTGAAGAGGTTACTCTATGGAAGCCGCCTTACAACAAAAGCAATGAGATATGGTTTGGCAAACGAAGAAATTGCTCGTAAATCATATTCATCCAAATATTCTATTGATGTAAAAGATTGTGGCTTATTTGTCGATCCTGAAAACCCATATCTTTGCACGTCTCCAGATGGTCTTATTCGGTCAGACGGTTTATTAGAAATTAAATGTCCGTATTCAGCCAAAAATAGTAAAAATTTAAAGGAATTCTGCGCATCGAATAAAAAGTATGGTTTAACAATTCATGATGATGGATCGATTCATCTTCCATCTACACATAAGTTTTATTATCAAATTCAAGGGCAATTGAACATCACAAATCGTCAGTGGTGTGATCTTTTCTTGTGGTGCGGAGACGATACACTAACAATTCGCGTTAAGCGCGACAAGCACTTTTGGAATAATAATTTACCAAAGCTGAAACAATTCTATTTTAATTTAATTTTAACGGAAATTTTGGATCCAAGAGTGAGGCGAAATATGCCATTCCTCAAACTTAAGTTATAAGCCAGAGAAAAGGGAAAAGCACACACAATGCTGAAGAAATTATTAAAAAAACCACCACTCCATTTGACAACGCAAACGTTGATAAATTCAAGAAGTGCATTTCAGTCCAAGAAACCAATAAACCTGCAATTATTGTACAAGATAAAACTCCATATCCTAAAAGGAAAAGAAAACCGAAAATAATATTTGACTTATAAAGACAAAATGCTATTTTTTTTATTTCATTTAATCTATTAAAAACTGTGCCAATAAATCTTTAATAATGCAATATAAGTGTATACGTAATCAACTACTAAAACAGTTTTTTATGTAAACGCTTATTTCGCATACTGTGGAGTGACATGTGGAACAGGGTCCTCGTTCCTCACTCTGGAAACTGTGCGTTAAATGTAATTTTTAATGCACAGGCAAATGGTTCCACAATTTTAATTTTTGACATTACAGGGGGTTGAGAGACTTGCACTCCTCATATCCCGTCGAGTTCTGTTTTTCTGGCCATTATTTTTAGTTTAAATTATTATTAGCCGTCCATTCGGTATAGTGGTTGGTGACGTTGACTGCGACCCATCAACCATGGTTAATTGACGAGGATGCAACCTGAGTTGCACCCCCTCCTTCCCAACCACATCAACGGGAGGACGTTGGAGCTCTCACAGATTTTACGAGCATCGCTCCCCTGCACGTTTCAAAATGTGTTTTAAGAATCGACTCCGAATGAATATTCCCATTTTTAAACTGTTAGATGTACTGACATGAAATTTTGTAGGCATGTTTCTTTTGTTGAATATAGATCCACTAAGATCGGATTTTACAGAAACTGATTCCTACTGGAGAGCGGGGAGTTGCTGGAACTTATTTATAAATAAATATTCGTTATCGAACTACTACTTACTGTAATGAATTTTTTTATGTATGTTACTTTTGTTGAATGGAAACCCATTAAGGAAGGATTTTAGGGAAATCGATTCCTATGGGGGAACAGGAATCTTTTGAGGCGTTTTGGTAAACAAAATTCCCGATTTCGAGCTACTACATCTACAGTAATGAAATTTAGTTCGTATGTTTCTCTGTCGTTGAATTGAATGGGTTTGTTGGACGGGTCTTACGGAAATTACTCTCAAAGGTCGTTACTGGAGCTTATTGATAAAAGAAATTCAGTTTTTGAACTATTAGATTTAGACTTGAAATTTGGCTATCATGTTATTTTTATTAAAGTAAAATTCGGCGTATAATGCAAAACGCCGTTTAATCCACACCTAGACATTCAAACTGCATTTTTAAATTTTATTCGCCGTATAATGCGTACCCACTTTTATACGAAGAAACCTGAAATGTACGTATGTAGTGCTCTTATGTTTTGAAGTCATTTATGCCAGGTATTATCCCAGGCTTTTGACAAAAATATATAGTATACTTTTATAATTGCAACTGAAGTTCATACAAGATATGTCATTTCTTTAAAATAAACAGAATTTCGAGATATAAAAAAAAAATCTTAATTTCTTTATGCTCATCTGCTTTTTATTTGTTTTTATTTTTAAAGCCATCATTTTTCTACTAACGCGCATCCATCAATTTTATTCCCTGAGGGATTTTACGGTAAGTAGAGATCGGTTTTCTCAGAAATCCATTTGGAGAAGGGTGTGACGTCACACAGATCTGAATCGACTTCTTTTGTAGAAATGATCACCACACGTGAATGGCACTCTTAAAAATATTGCGTGGTCTTGTCTTGGACTTGCCCCGGCAACATTTGACACCAGGAGAAACCCCACGAACCGGATCTAACTGGAGGCTAAAGAGACGCCGGCCGCTATCACCCCCCCCCCCGGAGCCTAGAGAGGGCAGAGAGAGAGAATGGGAGATGTACTGGAAACTTCGCTGTTCACTTCCTACAGATTGGAGATCGTCATTTCAAATTTGTTTCTTTCATTTTAAGCAATAAGTTTTTAATCCTGTTAATAATAGATCGATTAGAAACATTTTTTATAACAGAAGAATTAATTAATGTGTGTGTTTATCAAACCAATAAACAAAGCATTTTTTGGGGGAGAAAACCTGAATGTAAAATAACATTTTCAGTTACAAATAAAGCCATTTTTTTATTTCAATTTTGTTTTTAACTGTGTAAAGACTTTTTCTTCTCCTTCAAAATCGTTCAAAAAATGCATTTATAATTAAATATTTATAATAAAAAGATTTTTTTAAGCTTGGTTATTCTCAGAATTTTTTGCTTAGTGACAAACATTTGAATAAAAGTACAAATCATTTCAAAATATGTTTTATTTTTTGCATAATTTTTATAGCAAGTTCAAAAGTTTTAGCTTATGTAAAGCGCAGTTAGGAGAATTTCTACAGAAATTAATATAATTGATAAGCTTGCCCCTATATAAATTTTGGATCTGATAACCAATTAGATTTTAAGATATTTGAAAAGTTCTGAGTGTCGGAAATTTCAATATTTGACTGTTGAGGGAGCGTGGTTAGTTTCGCTCTCAATTGAAAGCATTTTTTCATTCTTAAAAGTTTAACTAATTAAAAACTAGCGGGAGGTACAACCCCTGTCCACCTAAAGGTGGACCAACCTCCATTATACAAATTATGCAACTGTGTTTATACTCATGGCTCAAATTGTAAAACTGTAATTTACATGTATTATGTTGTGCATAAAGACAGTTGTTATACATATTAAAATTTGTTATACACATCGTCACGTTTAACTATTTTTTCACGTTCATGCAAATCCTCCCCATCATAAAAGTAAATTTGTCCAAACGGTGGTTTTGCTCCATTATGTTGTATAAAGGTGTAGTTTTTTTTATTAATTTCACCTTAGTAGCAATACATTTATTGCAGCATCACGAAAAACTTTTTTATATATAGAGAGAGATTTTTTAGAACAATCAGTTCCTTCAGCGAAATGGCTATTAACTCATACTTTTATTACTAAAAACTTTTCTGTTCAGTTATGTTTCGAGGTTTTTAATTTTTAAAAGAGTAATATTTGTTTTTACACATAGTGCAAAACCTTAGAATCTTTTCTGTTTTCATTATGTTTTTCAGATTGAAAAATTGCCAGGCTCAAAACATTTTAGTGTTGCTAAAAGACAATATTTGGAAGTCGTGGAATACTACTGAAAATTATATGACTGTAAACCAGCCTTTTCAGCTGATATTTCAATGGCAATTCAGAATTCAAGTGTTCCGCATAGAAGTATTGAAAACATAACTGAATTTATTTAAGATATACCAAACTGCGTTATAATATTACAGTAAAGGAATTCAAAGTCACGTAGTAAAAATCAAATTTGCTACATTGCACCGACTTAAAACTGAGAAAAAATTAGATGTTATATATACAAACCTGGTGGTTTTTAATTTCAATTCGTATCATTATTAGTTTTATAAGTATTAGAAAACTTTTGTGAAGATATGTCAAGATTAAACTGAATAATCTGTCTTAGTAATAAATGCTATCAATATTATGCAAAACATATTTTAAATTTTAAAAAAATTATCTTCAAACATATTAAATTAAAATAGTGTTTTTTTTAAAAAAATAAGTTTGGAAAATAACATACAGTCTACTCCATGATTATTAAAAGTTGAAGGGACCAATGAAAAACTTCGAATTATCAAGAGGGTGAAGAAAACTCCCAATTTTTTTTACCACATTTAAATTTTAAACTATGCAATAAAACAACAATTGTACATATGTATAAAACTACTTTAAAATATTTTATAAAATATATATACATATTATACAATATATATAATAAATAGAAATTAAAAGTCCTGTATTAAAAGAATACATTTATATAGTAATTCTCGAACAGGACTCTTTTCATCCCCTCTCAGTTTGCCTCCCTGCGGGAGGCGTTTCTCTTCTAATGGTTTTTCTTTTTCACCCTATCTTCAGGGATACATCTCTATGAGTAAATGGGAATTTTATTCATTTGAAAACACTGATTCTGGCCCGGAATTTGGAAGGATTTCAATGAGTTTTATTTTCTTTTTAAATGAAGGCTGCATTTAAAACATCCAAAAAAATTTTAAAATGTAAATTGCTTATACATAACATAGAAAATCAGTTATATATATAAAAGAAAAAATATATATATACTAGAATTCTTCCCCCCCCCTCAAGACTACAGGATTCATTATAAGTTGACCCCCGTACCTAAGCTTTAAAAATCTATAAATTTTTGAAAGAATCTTATAAGTTCTTGAAAGAATCATTTATGTGCTTTTCATCAGCTAACAATTTTTTTTGTATGTTTCAAATGTAAATAAAGGAAATAATTTAATTTTCCCGTTTCTGCTTAACTAATGTTAGTAATATGAGCAATAATAAATTATATCATTTGCTTTACCTTATTATTTATCAATTATTCATCCGCAAAATAGATCAAATGTATTTTTCGAGAGATTTTAGCTATTTATGATCAATTAATTGTATAAAATATCTTTGAAATAGTTTTCACTCTTGAATGGTCTATCCTTAGTTATTTCATAGAATAACTAGGTAAAGTAGGAAATTTTTCATCTATTATATACTTTAACTGACGTCTAATTATTTCATGAAATACCTAATTATTCTATGAAATAACTGAATTATACGCTTTAATACTGATGTTCATAATAACACACATACACTGAATTATACTAACTTCAATACATGTTAACACCACATACTGATGTTCATAATGGTAATTTGCAGTAAAAAGAGATTTCAGCCTTTCTTAAAATTTGCATTTTTATGTTATTAATAATTGTGCAAAATTTGTAATAATTGTGTGCTTATTGAAATAGATATTTAATTAACATCGTAGCTCTTATATAAATAAATTCCAATGATTGGAATATTAAAAATTTTGAAGTTACCGAAGCTGATTCTATCGGATGATATATAAAAAAATTGCTATGCTCCCATAAAAATAATTTTTCTAACAAGTAAAGGAAACCTTTAGATAAGCTAAAAAGCACCAGTTTCTTTGCATAACTTGTACCAATGCTTTTTAAAATAGGAGTCACCAAGCTTAAGAATTTTTATGCATCTTTTTGCACAAAGTAGCTAGTTCGCCATTAATAATAATAATTTGTTTATTTAGATTCTTATTTATTCACAATTATTGAAATAAACAAACCACGAAAATTTATTACTTTATAAAAAATACTTGCAGTTAAAAAGCTCATCCAATTGGAACCGAGCATAATATTAATTAAATTATAATTGATATATTCTCACACATCGTATTTTCCCTTGATGATTATCATTGTTTAGTTTTAATGTCTGTAATATTGATACAGATATATATAATCTATATGTTATTAGATAAGGTAAAAAATATTATTTAATGTAGAAAAAATTCTCAATTTCATTTTTAAACAATAACTTAAATAACAATAAACTCTGAATAATTTAGATATAAATACAGGATCATGCCACTGTAAAGGTATTTAGTAGATTTATAACGGATACAGTGATAAACAAAATTTTTACTTAAAAAGGGTAAAAAATAACTTTTTCATATGAGGTTTTAGATATATTACTAAAGGAAAACAATTTTATGAATAAATTAGAAAAATAATGAGGAAAAAAGTAATCAGCAGCTCTGTCATTGATAAAAAAAATAAAATGTATTATTCTGAAGTTCAGAATATAACATTAAATAAAATATTTTTTTTTTATTTTTAGTTTTACAAAAATTCACATAATGTAAAAAAGTGCATAAATCCCTTGTACGTTAATTTGTTTTTATTTTTGAAATAGTATGAAGAGCTAATATCATAAGAGAAATCAAGTATAAGTTCCTTCTTATATTGGATATCACTTTTTATATTGCAAATTATTTTTATTACAAATATAAAAAAAAATTTTGTTTCACCTATCGAAAAAGAATACGCATAGTTTTTGAAATGCGAATTATAAAGCAATCGTTATTTTTTGGATGTCATGGGGTCTTTACGTTATTTATATCTGGACATACGGGCCGCTTGCAATCCCAGATCAGGCGGGGAAATAAATGTGGAATGAAGTTTTCATTTTCATGTGGATTATGCTGCTATCTGATTGGTCGAGCCAATAGTTAGGACGCTATGGGGAGTATGACAAAACACGTATATAATGACGTAATCTCATGACGTTTCTAGGGTTACTTTAATTCTATTTATTTGCGATCCCCCCTCCCCTCTTTTTCAGGAAAAAAGCAGAATTAGTGCTTCTGAAGTGATTAAAGTCATTATTCATGTAGCAAAATATTCTTTTTCGTAAAATAAAGTGTTATTAATGTGTTTTCGAGCAGTTTGTGCTCAATTTTCTTCTAAAGTAATATTTTAAAAGTTTTGTACGTAGATTGCATACACATGGCGCCATCTGCAGTCATTACAATGAAGCTTGCCAAACATGGCGTCCTAATATTCTGGAAGCAAAGATATATCTATTTTTCATAATTTTAAAATTTTCTAGACCATTTCTGACATTTTTACATTTCAAGGTGGATTTATATGAGTAATTTACGTTCTCAACAAAAGTTCCATATCCAAATAATGTGATTTCATTAAGTTAAAGTACCCTGACCTTTTCAGTACATTTAGAAGTCCACCTTAATTGGAAAAAATGCTTTCAAAAGCACTTGCTTCCTTTTTCAAACCAATGGAACACCGGAAACCTTTTAACACCTAATAATTTTTTATTACCCCGTCTCTTGCGTAATTAAGTATGAATACTTGAGGTTATTCTTGACGCTGAGTTTTTGATTCATGTACTGTCCGTACACAGGGACGTCTTAAGGCATGGGCCTCAACTTTGTCTTAATAAAGTCATGATCCGGATAATTTTAGTGGTCAAATATTATTCCTCCGAAAAACAGAGAATTTCGAACTGTATTTCAGCTGGCAAAAATAGTAAGACTGTATTATTATGTGATGACCGTCGTACATGTTTAAGCCTTGGCCTAATACCATAAACAATCATTCAACTCATTGAGTCAAAATATGGCCATCGGTCAAGCCGGTTTGTGCCTAGGTTTTTGAGATTGTGAATCGTGCATATTCATTTGTTTCAAATGACCGTTTGAACGAGTGTTTGACAATGAATGCTATATACTGTCTGTCTGCATGCAAAAGAAGGTAGCGCCTACTTTCACCTAGGGCCTCAAAAATCTTAAGGTTTCTCTGGGCCTCAAAGAATCTTAAGACTTCCCTGTCCGTACACAGACTACTTTCATAGGTAGGGACTGAAAAAAAAAAGGTAAACGAAAAAAAACGAGACGTAATTTTTATGCTAAAAATTGAGAATGTTGGTCTACTCCACTGGTGTTAATCTCTTTTCAAAACGTTTATTCCACTAAAAATTATATAACAAATATCGCTAACATAGAGCGAATGGCCCTTTCAGCCGCGTCCAATCATTTTGTTCTTACCACTGTCCGTTACAAGAGTACACAGCTTCTCATTTAAATAGCGCCATCTAGTGGCATACATGAACCCTAACATACTCCCCCCCATCAAGAAATTATTCTTGATGTAGAGGAAGTTTACAAAGTTTATTAATTGGTCTTTTAAATAGACCTTTAACAGTTTTAAGAGTTACTACTCTTACCACACCATCCTTACCTGGATGCGTTTCAATTATTTTACCTAAAGGCCAGGTTGTTGGAGGAATATTATCCTCTTTTACAATTACAATTTCTCCAACTTTAAAGTTATTGTTAGGATATTTCCATTTAGTTCTGTTTTGTAAATTACTTAAGTAATCAACTTTCCACTTCCTCCAAAAACCTAATTTCATTTTTTGGACAATATCCCAACGGGAACGAAGAGAAAGTTTATCATCATTAGAATGCTCAGGGGAAGAGGTAAGAACCTCACCTATGAGAAAATGAGAAGGAGTTAAAATATTTAAACTGTCTGGATCATTGTCACTATCCAAAGAGACTAGAGGCCTTGAGTTCAAAATTGCCTCTACTTGTGTTAACAAAGTGCTGAACTCTTCAAAAGTTAAATTTGTGTTACCAATGACCCTTTTTAAATGGTATTTAACACTCTTAACTCCTGCTTCCCATAATCCTCCAAAATGAGGACTCAATGGAGGGCTAAAATGCCACTCTACATTCACTTGGGATAAAAAATAGCAAAAATTTTCATTTTTACTAAGTTTGGAAACAAATTTAAATATTTCTAACAAATTTCTCCTTGCACCAACAAAAGTGGTACCATTATCACAATAAATGTGCTTAGGTGCTCCTCTTCTAGCACAAAAGCGTTTCAATGAGGCAATAAAAGCCTCAGAAGTGAGATCACTCACTAGTTCCAAATGTAGAGCTTTGGTAGCGAAACATACAAAAAGGGCTATATATCCCTTAGTAGTCCTTGCTCCTCTACCTCTATATCTTAAAACATTGATAGGTCCAGCATAATCTACACCACAAGCAGAAAATGGCCTACTAGGAGTTACTCTATGGGCTGGCAGATCACCCATCAATTGCTTGGATGTAGTTGCTCTATACCTACAACATATAATACATTTATGAATACATTTTTTTACAATCTTTTTTATACCAATAATCCAATAATTCTGCTTAATAATACCTAATAATACATTACATCCAGCATGCAAATATAAAATATGATACATATTTACTATTAAGTTACAAATCTCATGCTGATTTGGCAAGATGATTGGGTGCTTAGCACTATATTGGAGTGTCGAATTTCGAAGTCGACCTCCTACTCGAACTAAACCATCTTTGTCTATGAAAGGACAAAGAGCAGATAGTATACTTTTGTTAGCTACAGGCTTGTTAGCTTTAAGGCAATTAATTTCCTCTTTAAAAAATAAATTTTGAATGTACGAAAAAATTTTATTACTTGCCTGTCTCCTTTCATATGTGGTTAAAGGAGGGACATGACATTTACCTTTGAAATCTAAATTTGATTTCATCTTGCCAACTCTAGCTTTACAGTTTGTGATGAATCTAAAACAAAATGCAAAAATATCAATAATTTTATAAAATGATGAAAATTTTAAAAATAAAGAGTCAATAAAGTCACAGTTGACTGACACAGGGAAGCTAAAAGCTGTCCTTTTTCTTTCCCTTGTCACTAAACTAGTCTGATCATCTCTTTTGGGTTGCTTAGGCCAAGAGTCCATTCCACAAGAGAGCCATTGAGGGCCCTCCCACCATAGACCACATCTAGGAAGTTCTTTAGGTGATAAACCTCTGCTTGCAATGTCAGCTGGATTCATCTTGGTGGGCACGTAACGCCAACTGTCCGCTGGAACCAAGTCCAAAATTTCGGATGTTCTATTGGCAATGTAAGGCTTCCAGTTCCTTGGATGAGAAGACAGCCAAGATAAAACCACTTGTGAATCAGTCCATGCATATAAGTGAACATCATACTCCTTAAAGATGTTCTTACAGGTTGTATAAAGTCGTGCAAGCAATAGTGCACCGTTGAGTTCCAATCTTGGAATAGACACAGGCTTTAGAGGTGCCACCCTTGATTTAGCCACCAGAAGAGTCACCTTGGTATTACCATCGGCTTGTGGCTGCACAGCATAGATGACCGAAGCGTAGGCCAACTCAGACGCATCACAAAAACCATGCAAAGTCACTTGTTGGCTAACTGTGTGGATCCACCTGGGAATGTGGATTGAACAAATTTGTTCAAACTCCTTCCGGAATGTTTTCCATTTTGTTGCAAGTGCATCTGGAAGAGGACTGTCCCAGTCTAATTTCAACAGCCATAACTGTTGATAAAAAATCTTAATATACACTGTACATGGAGTCAGGAAACCAAGAGGGTCGAACAATCTTGCCGATTGCGAAAGAAAAGAACGCTTAGTAATATTGTCTGGAAAATTTACTTTCAAATTGAAAATAAAAGTATCTTTCACAGAATTCCAAGTAAGTCCTAGGGCCTTGGAACATTCATCAGGATGGATTTCCAAATTAGAGGTATTTCCTACCCAATTTGAGGAAATACGGGAAAGTACATCTGGTGAATTGGAACGCCACTTCCTTAAGTGGAATCCTCTCGCTTCTAATACTTGAGAAAGTGTTTTTATCGAAGTGATTGCCTCCTCACTTGAAGTGGCTCCTGCCATTAAATCATCGATGTAAAAAGATTCTTTTATAAGGGATGAAACAGTAGGATTATCTCTTTCTAGCTCCAATCCCACTTGAAACAAACAGCGAGTAGCTAAATACGGTGCTGATGCTGTACCATATGTAACAGTACACAATTTATATTCCCGTATGGGAGAGTCCTTTGATTCTCTCCACACAATAAGCTGTAAGTTTTGATCTTCCCGATCAACTAGTATCTGCCTATACATCTGTTGGACGTCGGCTGAAAAGGCAATTTCATTTAATCTGAATTTCACTAAAATCGTGAAGAGGTCAGGCTGTAACATTTTACCTATTCCCAAAATTGAATTGAGAGAATTTCCATTAGAAGGTTTACAAGTGCCATCAAATACAACGCGTAATTTCGTTGAAACACTGTCACCTTTCATAACAGCATGATGAGGAAGAAAATAAATTTTAGAGTCCATAGAATTCAAATTTTTCCCCACGAGTGTCATATGTCCCAATGTTTGATATTCTCTCATAAAATTTTTATACTGTCTTTCAAAGTCCTTATCGACTTCAAATCTTTTTTCCATTGCAAGCAAACGAGAAGTTGCTATTCCCTTAGTGTTACCCAATCGTGAGGTGTCTCCGTATATTGGTAATTTTACTATAAATCTACCTTGATCATTATATTTAAAAGTTGATTGAAAATGATCTTCACAAAATAGTTCCTCATCGGATAAAAATTGTTTTTTAACGGATAATTCCTCCGTTTCCCAAAACCTCTGAAGAAGCGAATCGGTTTTTAAGTCGTTCTCAGTGCTCAAAAAATGAGAATACAATTCATTTGGTTCCTTATTTTGAACATTAAGCTTTCCTGCTACAACCCATCCAAACATAGTTCTTTGAGCAATAGGTTCATTTTTAGAACCAACAATTTTTCCACTGCGAAGAATTTCAAAAAAAACAATCAGATCCTAAAATTATATCACATTCTTTAGGACGCATAAAAGTCCTCATCTGATAGCGTAATTGATTTCAAATAGTCCAAATCCTTCACATCCAAAAACTCTGAAGGTATTGGTGACGTGACATTGTTTAAAATAAAAGCCTTCACTTCAATCCTCTCATTCGAAAACTTAGATCCGATAACTAGATTTATACTGCCTTTAGTTTGACCTGCAGTAACCCCTGCGATCCCGCGAAGAGAAATTTTACTGTGCTTTCTCTTTAAACCTAAAATATTTATAACTCTTTCTGAAACAAAACTACACTCAGACCCAGAATCTAATAATGCTCGGCATATAAGCGATTCATTACTATTATTATTATAATATATTTTTACATTTGCCGTGGGGAGAAAAGAAAGACTCAACTTACTGTTCACCGAAGCCCCTGAATAAATCCCCTGACCCCCAATTTGACCTTCGACCTTACTCGCTTCTCTGTTACCAGATTCTCCGCTAGTTCCTTCACCCTGTGGGGGTTCGTTTCCCTCTAACGAAGATGCAAACAACGCATTTGACCTTTCTTCATGTAAAAGAGTATTATGGAACTTTGAAAAGCATAGAGAACATTTTAAATGATGATTAGGGCAAAATTTAAATTGATGATTATTTAAACATAAAAAGCACAATGAAAAACGTTTCACAAAATTTTTTCTAGAATTGACATGCATATTTTTAAACTGAATGCACTTAAATAAAGGATGTGAACCTTTACATTTTAAACATTTTAAGATTTTCTCATTTTCAAAATTAGACTTTACATTATTACTCCGTATTGGAGGTTTACATTCAGATTCATCGTTTGACATTAATTCTAAAGAAGAACACCTCACGTTTAGGAAATCCAGGAAAACTTTCATGTTAGGAAATTCTTCTTCAGATGATTTAACAGCCCATAACCGTTTACTTTCTGGATCAATTTTTTGCAATAATAAATAAATCAACCAGCAGTCTTTACTAGAAGCCTGTTCGCCTAACGCATTAAGACCTCTTAGGCATTCATCACTTGTGTCTAATAACTTACGCAAATTTAAACTATTGGCTTCAAAAATAGGTTTTTGATCCAAAAAAATTTTAATTAAAGATTGCACAATTTGTTTTTTGTTGTCATACCTATCTAATAATTTTTGCCAGGCTTCTTCATATGAATCATTAGATAAAGGAATATGCTTAATTAAAGAAGCTGGCTCATTAGTAAGTAAACCTTTTAAGTATTGGAATTTTTCAATGTTTGGTAGTGATATCTGTGAATGTACAGTAGACACAAATAAATCTTTAAAATTTATCCAATCCTTAAAATTACCACTAAACTGTGGTATACTTAATTTTGGTAACCTAAAATTACTAACATTTGAGTTCGAAGTAATTGAACTCGCTACGGAATTTTGTGTTCCACTTAGATTCAAAACATTTAATTCATCTAATTTATCATTAAATTTTGCACTCAAATTAAAATATCTTTCTTCAAATTCTTCGAGTTCAGATTCCTCTAAACTCAAAGTCGAATCTAATCTTTCGAATTCTTTAAAATAAACCATCCAATCTGGATAAGCGAATAGAAATTTCATTTTTAGTATTTAACTCATCAAAAGAACTTTCTAGCCTGGTCATAGATGCTTTTACACGACCTCTGGCTATGCGAATTTGAGCCACTTGAGCTTTCTCTGTTTCGCTCATATTAAAAATTTACACACAAAAAATCCAAACAAATAATGCAAATATATGCAGTAAACCAATGAAATCAAAGATAATTCAGTTTTTTTTAAATTCAAATTAATTCTAGGCACTTGAAAACACAGCAATGTTAATTTCTCAATCAATTATTATCAGAAATATTATTCAAAATTACTTATCTCGTACTGGGTGCCTCCACTTTTCTTGTTAATCTCTTTTCAAAACGTTTATTCCACTAAAAATTATATAACAAATATCGCTAACAATAGAGCGAATGGCCCTTTCAGCCGCGTCCAATCATTTTGTTCTTACAACTGTCCGTTACAAGAGTACACAGCTTCTCATTTAAATAGCGCCATCTAGTGGCATACATGAACAAGA
>BMAO01016529.1:0-19985 GCA_019973975.1 Trichonephila clavata
CACACAGTGTTTGTCCGCGATGGACTCCGAAACTACTCAACCGATCGTAATATAATTTTGCACACTGTGTGTCATTTCGTCCAACTTAAAACATAGGATGGTTTTCATTTCAATTAATCACGCCATAAATTTTTTATTGCGGAAATGTGAACAATCCAGAAAAAAACGTTGCTAGATTCCCGTAAGAGAATAATCGCGAAATATGTCATTGCTCAGTGTGTCTGTGGAAGCAGATATTACAAACCAAAATGCCCGAAAATTAAGTGCCTGGCGTATTTCGGGGTGTGGAATCCAATTTTCGAGTCAGGTTCCAAAAATATCCGTAACTTTGCCGGATAAAGCCGGCCGACCGTATTTTAGACACACCATAACCAAGGTTTACATTAAAAGCCTTGAACCGTGAAAACTTGGACCCTGGCGTACTTCAAAATGGATAATCCGAATCTGATATCCAGTCTGAGAAATAATTGTAACTTTGCCGGATAATTCAGGACGACCATTTATTACGCAAACCGTTGCAAGAACTTACTCTTAATGTCTTGGTACGGGAAAAGTGCGTTTCTGTTGTAATTCGGGATGGTGAACGAGATTTTGAAATCGAATTTTAGAAATTCCTGTACCTTTCCCAGATAATGCCGGACGATCCTAATGCCCCTTCCAGGGACTGAACTTGCCGGCTGAGGGGAACAAAAGTAATTTCCAGTTGTATATAGGGGAGGGAAACGATAATTTGAAATTATATTTCAGATACTCCACTAAACTTGCCGAATATTGTCTGAATTAGGAGAAAAGGTAAATGATTCGAGTCCCGCGTCCGGATTTCCTTCTTTCTAGCGAATGAACTTGCTCGCGCTGGAGCATCAAAAGTCAGCTCCGTGTACATTTCGGAGTGTGAAATGATATTCTGAAATTGAATTTTAGGAGCTTCGATAAATTTGCCGGATAATGCCAGTCGACCGTACATTAGACACACCGCAGCAGGAGCTCGCCTTAAAAGCCTTGGAGCATGAAAACTTTGTCCCTGGTGTATTTCAAAACGGATAATCCGAATTTTATATTCAATCTGAGAAATAACAGTAACTTTGCCGGATAATTTAGGATGACCGTCTTTTACGCAAACCGGAGAAAGAGCTCACCCTTAAAGTCTTGGTGCGGGAAAAGTGTATTCTGGTGTAATTTGAGAGGGTTTAAGAGAGTCTGAAATCGAAATACAGAAATTCCTATATTTTTGCCAGATAATGCCGGGGGATCGGAATATTCTCGGACAGCAGTACCAGCCTACCTTGCCAACGTAAAGTGAGTGAGTAAATATTAACGTCGCACTTTTCAGCTACACGAGGGCTTTTGGCGACTGACCGCGTAATTTTGAACCATGGTCAAGTGACGCGGACGACACCTGAGCTGGCACCTCTCTCCTAACTACCACGCCACACCACGGGAGGACGTTTGAGCTCTCGACAGATTTAATGGGAATCGCTCCCCTACACGGCGGGTTTTCAGTGGTGCTGGGCTCGAACTCATGACACGCTAGCCATCATGATCCGATGCCTTGACCCTTGGCTACCGCGGCCACTTGCCGACGTAGAGACGCAAAAAGGTGATCTTGATTGTATTTCGGAACTGCCGATCCGAATATTCTCAATCCAATACAATATAATCTCATATCTACGTCAAATAATGCCAGACGAAAGTAGTTTGCACGAATTGTGGAAAAGGCTTGCTTTAAAATTCTTGAGGAGAGAGAAATGCTTTTCTGGTATTTTTCTGGATGGGAAACAATAATAATGTGAAATCGGATTTTAGAAACTCCCGTAACTTTGCCGGATAATGCCCACCGACCTTAAAAAAAAAATGTCCCCTTTCAGAAATTGAACTTACAGGAGCAAGGGCGTCGAAAGTGGGCACCGAGTACTTCTCGGGGTGGGAACGAGAATCCGGATACGGATTTCAAGAGCTTCCATACATTTTCTGTATATTGCTGGAATGAGGTCAAATGTGTTCGAGTTCCAACTCCGGATTTTCATTCTCTGTAGCAACTCAACTTTCTGGTGCAGTTGTGCGAAAATATGATTGCAATAGGAAATTGCATTTTCGGGCATTGTTGCCATTGTGTTAGATGGTGAAAAAACTGCACATTCCGCATCAGCTGCCTTTGGACATTCATAAAGTACAAGATGTAATGTGTACCATTGAAAAAAAGAGTGGATTGGCTACAGTATTGGAAATGAATTCAGTCATGATCAGGGATAAGTGTACCATGGACCATAAACATTCACTCAAAGCATTACATAGAGCTTTGCAAGATTTAAATGACAACGAGAAAATATTCGGTGTTGCTGTTGTATTACTCTGTCTGGTGATTTCCGACAGGCAATCACAGCCATTACACGCTCTACTTTTGCTCATGAGATTAACTTCTGTTTAAAACATTCGTTTTTATGGCAAAACGTGGAAACACTTCGACTGACTATAAACACGCGAATACATTTGCAAGATGATCAATCTGAGCAAATATTTCCTAACCAACTACTGAATATCCGAAACGGTGAAGTAGAACTTCATCATATACATAAAGCATGAAATAACAGACGATATCTGTAATGTTCTTTAGGCAAAAAGGAACTGATTGAGAGTGTCTTTCCGGATATACTGTATAATTATCTTGATAAGTATTGCCTCTGTAATCCTGTTACTTAATCAGAAAAAATTTTGATATTGTGATGAAATAAACTTTCTGACGTAGGGTTGTTGCCAGTTGATCCAACGTTTTTTAAACCAATCGACACTTGTTGATGAAAACAAAACCGTAAATTTTCCAACCGAGTTTTTGAATTCTCTAGATATATCAGGAATGCCACCACATAATCTTCGGTTGGTTCACTGGTTATTATTCTGCGTAACTTAAATTCACCTAGATAATGCAACGGTGCACATTTGATCATCAAAAAATTATACCGGGAACTTCTTGAAGCAAACATTTTGACTTTCAAGGAAAATTCGGTTCTGCTACTACGGACTTTGTTGCCACATATTCCACTGATACCGTCAGAATCTCTAATACCATTCAAAAGGCTTCAATTCCGATTCGTTTGGCTTTCGCGATGACCATAAATGAATCTGAAACCCGAGCAATATTCATTTGATATACTTGGACTTAAAAAATCCGTTTTTCTCGAATGGGCAACTAGGTATTACATGCTCACGTGTGCGGAAACCGTTGAATCTATTTGAGTTAGCAAAATACTGGTTACCGAATAATATTGTGCACCGATTAGTGATTAGTTGTATGAAATTATTATTTGTTATACTTTAAAATGATAAAAATAATTTTAAAAACTGCAAAGAATCAACGTTATTCATCACATTTATAAAATTAAATCTTCGTATGTTGTTACTTAACGACTTCGTTAGTAATTTATGCATTATACTACACTCAAATAGGGATGAATGAAATGCAAAATTAAAATAATTTGTTGTTTTATACTTTATTTCAACCCTCCAAAATTATAAACGAAGATTAATTTGACTGCATTGAATAGCTTAGAATATTATTGAACTAACGCATTAAAACAAAGCCACAGCAACGCGTGGCCGGGTCAGCTAGTATATATATAGAAATTTTGAATATATATATATATATATATCTTTTAATATAATGTACCGTAAAATCCGACGTATAAAGCGCAATTATAACACAAAAAATACGCTCTAAATTAATGGGTGCATGTTATATAAATACAGTGGATATAAAAATGATAGCTTTAAAAATAAAAAAGAGAAGAGCATAAAAAAGTTAGATATCGACGTATATAACAATACTATACATTTAAAAGAAAATGACGTAACTTTTGAACTTAAGGGGTTGTAGTTCTAAAAGTACACTATTTCTTTAAAAGCCTGGGATAATATCTCGAATAAATGCCTTCAAATCATAAGAGCATCGTACACGTACATTGCAGGATTCTTCGTAAAACAGAGAAGTGCGCGTTAAACGATGAGTATACCTAAAAAAATTAAAAATTATAACTCGAAAGTATTAGTGCGCGTTTACACTCCGGATTTTACGGTCATTAAACTCTCTTTCTCAAATTTAATTAGCATAGATTTTGGACTTATTACTAATGAATTCTTGAGTCATAATGATTATTTTTGAGTCATTTTAGGTTCCTGAGTTTCTAGAATCTTTATCATTTTCATTAATGCAAATAAATACTCCTTTAAAATATTCCTCGATTTTACAGATTTATTTCGATTATAAAAATGTTTTGAGTATATACCAATGTTATAACAAAGTAAACAAGGCAAATCTGGAAATGTCATTTTTAAAAAAAATTTCATTAAGTACTCTATTATACTAGTCAATATTTATTTTTATTTATGTAGGAAATACGTTATTGCTTTTTCTGATGTATTTATTAAAGATACATTACAATATGAAATTTTATTTCCGAAGCACTGGAAAAACTAACAAGAAAAAGAAAAGTTGAACTATATCAAGAATAAAAAAATTACGAAAATCTTTTAAGATGACTCTGACTGCCTTCAAAACAGTGATTTTTTTTTTTTTTTTTAAAGTATAAATGGATATTTTTTTGATTTTTATGTCACCTGAATAAAAATTTACATATAAAACTGTTTTATGAATATCATTTCAAGAAAAAACTATTTAAATGCATTTTGAGGGAAAAAATAAACAATAACATATTTGCAAAACCTTTTTTTTTTAAAAATTTTTTTTTTAAGAAAAATGCTTCTATTATAATGTTTTGTTTATGTATAACTAGGTTGTTTTTATAGGTTGAACTAAAATTTTGAAACGTATAATTTAGAAGTGAATTTACATTTATATTTTAATATTTCAGTGTACAGAAATTTTAATGAGAAACAAACGTTATTCTTTCAATTTCGTAGCTCTGAAAACAATGTGAATTTTTAAATAAAATTATAGTTCAAATCTGGTATAGAAGTCCTAGCTCCATATAAGAGAAAAATTATTATTATAGAAGCATTTTTCATAAACGGAGAATGTTTTGAAAAAATTCCATTCCTTTTTCCCCCAAAAACTGCTTTTAAATGATTTTTTCTTGTACTAATATTTAAAAAACAATTTTATGTGTAAATTATAATTCAACACACAATCACTAATTATTAAAAATTTATTCATTTACAGTGGCGGATTGAGCGGGTGTCGGACCTGCCGGCCCCCAGCTTTGGTAAGGGCCCCAAGCTTGATGAGAGTGCAAAGACCAGCGACAAGCTAACCACGCCACCTTGGAACAAAAAATTAAAAGAAAACAAAGTTATAATGAAACTCCCGCTAGAAATTTATCGGCATGCAAGAGAAATTCTAATGTAGAAAAACTTTTGAAAATATTTTTTACAATACCGATCATCCCAACCAAGCTCCAATAATTTTTGCGGAGTGACCAAAGATGTGTGTGGCCTTGCATTGTCATGATGGAATACAACACCTTTTCGATTTGTCAATTCGGGCCGCTTTTCTTCAACTGCATTGTTTAATTTCGTTACTTGTTCAATGTAGACATCAGAATTGATCGTTCGGTTGGGTGCTAGGTGTTCAAAGTAGACAATTCCTTTGTAATCCCCCACCAAACTGATAACAAAACCTTCTTTTGATGAATATCAGCTTTTGATGTTGTTTAAGTTGGTTCACCTGGCCTGCTCCACGATCTTTTCCACTTGATTTTGTTGTAAACAACCCATTTTTTATCGCCAGTTATCAGTCGTTTTAAAAATGGATCATTTTCATTACGTTTCTTTAGCAAATCGCAGCTATTAATGCGTTGCGTTAAATGCGTTTCTTTCAGTTCGTGAGGAACCCATGTATCGAGTTTTTGAACATAGCCAAGTTGTTTTAAGTGATTTTCAATGCATGTATGTGATACATGAAGCTTCTCTGCAATCTCACGTGTTGTACTGTGACGATCCGAATCGATTATTGCTTTGAATATGTCGTCATCAACTTCAACTGGACGACCAGAGCGTTTTTCATCTTTGAGTGAAAAATCACCAGAACGAAATTTGGCAAACCAATTTTGACACTGCCGTTCTTTTAAGGCTTCGTCACCATAAACAGCACATAAAAAACTTTTTTTACTGATTGACAGCTGAATTGCCAACTATCAAATAACAAAATGCGTTTTGCATTTGTACTACGTCTGCAAACCTAAAAATTCAACTGAAGCCATCTATGAGTGAAATCCGCAATTACTTAGTTGCCAACCCAATATAGATCACAATACACTGAAAGGTTGGCATCACTAATTAGTCTGCCATTCATAAAGATAAGAGACACCTTTTGAATATATTCTCTGCCAGTCTGATTCTTCTTCAGCTGAAACGTTATTTCAAAGTAATCTCTGTGTAAAATAACTAAAAAAAAAAAACACCTGGGGAATTTAATTATGCTGAGTTAATTACCCTCCACCAAATTAGGGCGGTAAAACAGTTGTTTTTCTTTGATACAAATCGTTGTTCTTGAAATTGCTTACATCTTGGCATTGTACTTTTTTTCGTCTAGTTTTTAGCCAATAAAATAATTTTTTTGATTATGATTTTAGTTTTTATGATGAAAACTTAAATTGTTACTTTTTAACTCAATATAAATAAACTGGTTTCCATTACATGTATAAACAAGAGGTATTTAACAATAACCTATCGTTTAATTTAATGTAAAATGAAACATTAACTTACTTATTAATAACCCTAACAATATCGGAGACATAGATAACAAAGGATTGAGGGAGGTTTCACGAGAGGTAAAACTTTATGCCTGTCAACTCGTTTTCGGTCACCACTACTCTAAAGTGAATTCCTTTCACACGCGGACACAGAGTTGACTGAAAAGGGAGTGCCGGATTCATCGGTACAAACATTGAGAGTCGTAAGTTAAAACGAAAAATTTTCTCTGTTCTCAATATACAAGTAGCTGCGTGTGAAGAGCGTAGCTTCCACAATACCTTTTAGTTGAGCCAACTAGTAGCAGGAAAACGGGGCATAGCTACCGTCGTATCAATGATATAAGGCCCCCAAGCTACAGGGGCCCCAATATCTGTAACTACATTATCACTAACAGGGCTCCCATACCTGGAAAGGGGCCCCGAACGAATTTTGATATAGGGTCCACTCAGAACTTGCTACGCCATTGGAGGAGAACGTGGTTTCTTCGAGTGCCTTACGGAGTGCCACAGCAAGAAGAACCAGTTGACCACGTGTGAAGGGATCCAGACGATTTCTATTCAAAGCTAATTTCCGACTGTCTGCTCCTTCTGTTCTGTGCTGTATGTGTTGATTCTTGTGAGTGGACTCTTAGTGTGTTTCAATTAAAAACGTTCTTGGGATACTGGCGTCTGCCTATTGTAATTTAAATCCTCAATCAGGCGATAAAGGTGACATTTGAGCTATTATCTATTTTCCCAATCCATCACAGTTCAGACTGATAACCCCAATTTTATTTAACGAACAGTAGGTTCCACTGTCTCCACAATGGAAAAGGGACTCGATCGTATGATAGGACTCTTTCATCTCAGCCGCGAAACATGTAGTAGAAATCCCTGAGATATCGCTTTCTAATATTTTAAAAGATGAATTTTTGCAAAAAAAAAATACATTTTTTAAAATTAATAATGAAATAAAATTAATAATGAAGTTTCCGTAGAATTACATCTTTTCCAGATTTTATAAGTATTTTTTAAGTATTTCTTAACAATTTAAAAACCCCTTAATGAATCATTAAAACATTATTTCAAACATTTAATGAAAAAAGTGGATTTTACAGAAATTTTTATTATATTTTGATTTTTTTAGACGTGTGCTTTTTATATTGCCATCAAATTGAAAGTTAAATTCATAGCTTAAAGATGAGACCCACAGTGTTATATAAGCTTAGTAGTATCAACATTACCGTCAAGCATTAAAAAGAGCTGGTAAACGGAAGCATTGAAAATGGATGAAAAGGAAAAAAAAAAATATTGAATAGAAGAACTTTTAATGCAAAAGAAAAAGCACAAATTAATTCACTGTATACTGTTTTATAAAAGAGCAAAGCGTGACCATTTATTAGACTTATATTCGGAATGTTTGTATTAAGATAGATGTAAAAATGTACTGATAAAATTAGACAAATGTGCATTTGATAAATTAGTATTTGATTCATAAAATATAACTACACTTATACATAATAACGAGAGTTTATATAAAAGAGTCAATATAGTCTCATTGTTGACTCTATAATTACTAAAGTGTAGGTAAAACTACAATCAGATCTTAAATGAAGCCAAAAAAAAAAAAAGATCGATATGCCTCTAAGAAGGAATCTGTGGAAAGGATTATGTGTATGCGCCTAAATACCAATAGTTTATATTACAGTCACAAATTGAATCATTCTCTCTATTGTTAGTGAATGAAAAAGGAATCATTTGTTGAATGAATACTGAATGAGAAATCATAAAGAAGAAATTATACTTGCTTAAATTGTGGGTGTAGATTATTATTTTAATTTATCCCATACTCAACTTGACACCAAAAATGCTTGACCCCAAAGGATCGTCAAGAAGTTACTCAAAATTTAGGCTAGACGCACCTTACGGAGTAATGCAATTTATGTGACATATGAAGTGTTTTCTGCACATTTTGAGTAACATATAATGGAAGGTACCTGAAGAATGATCAATATTAGTGCCATTATTTTTGACCAAGCATTCATTGTGCAGTTTTTCTTCCTTGTCTCAGAGGACACGCCTATCAGCAGAGAGTGCCAGACCACCACCAGCAGACAGGTGATTGTATAGGGTAAGGGTGATAGGAGACTCCGAAGGGTAGATTGGTCAACATATCAAATCTTAGCTGACACTCACCTAGACGCATTCAAAGGGCCCATTATGTGGTAGAGATAGTTGTCACAATGAAATGTGACGTTTGAGGAGTGCCACGTGGCTCGATAAATCCACCGGCAAGCGGTGGAAGCCATTAAGTCATTTATGCCGCCATTTTGCTCACACATCGACCAGAACTATTACCTGGCGATTGGTTGCTAGCAGCATGAAAGCATGTCATCTATTGAGGAAACTGCTATTGTCTCTGCAACGTAGATGACTGTGTTAGCAATACTGTCGAGGAAAGTGGCGGGGGCAATGGTCAGGTGAATCACACTTCTGCTTGTTCAAAAATATGCGTCGTGTACAAGTTAAACGCCATATGGTAACAGATCTGATACTGCCTCGCCTATGAAAGGTTCACCGTGTAACAACGCGGCGTTATGGCATGGTGCATCATCGTGTAAGAAGTCATCTCTGGTTCGTATTTAGGCAACTATGATGGTCCGACGATGTATGAATGGTGTGCTGTGATTGTAACTTTTATCTTCCTTCGAGGGAGCGGAATTTCTAATATCCCTTACTTGCAGGATAACGCCCAACTGCACACTGCTTACATCAACCAACGTGCTCTGCAAGATGCTTCTATAGTTACCATTTTCTCCTGATTTCTCACCATTCTAGCATGGCTAGTACAAGATTGGACACCACTTGCATGCTCTCCCACCGCGGCGTTCAAAAGACGAACTGTGACAAGTGGTTGACAAGGAATGGAGGGACACAACTCAGGACGCCACCCGTGCTATCATTTGTACCCAGACGTCGCTTCGTGAATCTTTGTCTACGGTGAACCAATAAGCTATTGAGATGAAGATGCTCTCTTCCGTGTTTCAAGTATCATTTCAAAATATACATCTACTATTGTCCATTGCTATTTCTCTCTGCCAAATTTCTTAACTTTCTGGCCACTCCCTGTTTATGTTGCATTTACAATGTCATGTAGTGTGTATCAGCAATTTCTGAATCCTATTTTTTATAGTTACCATTAACAGTTCTAAAAAATAAAAATGAAGTTTTTGATTATGTCTTCTAGTCCTGTATTTCTTAAAAATTTTCTTATTCGCAATGTCCTTGGTAAAAACCCTTTTCTGTCATATGGAGATTCACCAAAATTCAGTACATATCGATCGTAGAAATGTCCCTATTTGTCTCGCGATAACCCACATGAAAATTTTCTGTGGATTTAAACAAAAACCAGAATTTTTTTTAAAGTTAACAGATGAATCTGCATTTTACCAAAATATTATCGTTTGACTTAGGATGGAATTGGCACAGTTATTTTCGGAAAAATTTATATTTATGTAAGTTTTTTCAATGTGTCGAAATTTTGATTTCTATGTAATGCTTACGGAATCTAAAACAAATTTCGTAATTAGGAAGTTTTTATCAGAGAAATTTTGAAAAATTAATTCATATAACATATTACAGCTCTTACTTGCTCATTTCACTGGTTATTTAATGATGCTGTATGACTTTAAGTACTGTTTTTAAGTTACTAATATCTAAGTCTTAGCAATAAGCCTTCGGTTGTATAGAAGAAAAAAAGCATACTTAAAACCCTCACCTCTTGATTTAAAAGGATCGGATTTAAATTTCTGAAATCTAAGTATAGATACATATTTATTTTTCACACTTCCCCTAAACTCCTTTGGCTGTCAATTTCCATAAAATCATTTCTTAGCTTATCTCTACTCAACCAAAGACACATGCTTACCAAGTTTCAAGTCTAAATGTTTAAAAAGTCAAAAACAAATTTTTTTATCCATACATTCCCATAAACACAAAGGGTTTTACGGAAATCGATTCCCAAGGGAGATTCGGAATCCGTAGGAATTCCCCTTAGGAATCGATATCCGTAAAACCCGTTTTTAGTTGATCTCTTTTCAACAAATCAAACAAGCTTGCCAAATTTCAAATCTGCAGGTCTTATAGATTAAAAACAGAATTTCTAAAAAATCCATAACCTTGTAATCTCTTACAACCCTCATTTTTTTCCAAAACACAATTTCAGCGGATTTCTACTCAACAAAGGAACATGCTTGCTAGATTTCAAGTCTGTAGGTCTAATATATAGTTCGGGAGATCTCGTAATGAATGAATGAGTCGCTTTTCTTCTACATACATATCGATGTAGATATAAATGTTTCTTATAAATGCACACACACATTTATTTTTAACTTTTATTCAAGCAAGTTTTGTTGCTAAAGGCTAAAAAAATTAATACAGATCAAAATAAAGAAGTAAAATAGAAAACTAAAATCTCTCTTTTTAAATGACCTTGAATACTACTGCGTGTAGGACACATTGCTTGAAATTTAAATAATGTTTATTAAACATTCAAAAAAATATATAAACAGAAATTGTTTCCTAGAAGCACATGAAAGGTATAGAAGTCCAAAACTCATTGTATTCCTTGATTGAAAAATTAATTTTCTGTAAGCGTTCGCATCTATTCTTTTGTATCCTTAACCAGGAATACAAAGAAATTTTCAGCATTTTAGTCAAAAGTTAGGAAAATGAAAATATTTTCTCGCGTGCGTGTGTAAGCTACCCCTATCAATCTCTTCTTTATCAAAATCAAGCATCTTGACATGAATCAGACTGGCTTTTTATTAATAACCTTTTTTGGCGTCATTCTTGTAAACTTCAGTGTTGGCATTAGGTACAGATCGCGATCTCCGCTTTTAGAAAATTATTATTCGTTTCTACAAAAGTTAAGCATCCATCATCCATTCAAGTATAAATTAAAATATTTTAGTGTGTGTTTCCAATTCTTCGTATGTTTTCATATCACGTTTAAGAAAAAAGGAAAAAGTAATGAATTTGTTGAAATAATTTGTCACGAGTAGAGACTAGTAACTAAGCGGTTATGAAGAAAAAATCCTTTAGAAATAAAATAAAATAAAGATACATTTTGCTTTAGTTGAAAATTTTCTTACCAGTTTGATTTATTTTTTAGATGAAAGGGTAATATATTTACATTGAAATACTAGGTGTCTGTAATATATTTTTCAAACGATTGTACTTGTCTCATAGTAAACGAAGTTCTCCTGTAGAAAAATAGTTAACACCTGTGGCTGAGAAGAAAAAGGCTTAAGGGGGAAAAAATGGCAAATAATAATCCGTAATTTGCCTTTCATAATTTTTTTAACAATTAATTTAACTTTGCCTCACATTTTCCGACTGTTTCTTCTTCTTTTTTTGCAATTCTTTTTAACTACAATTTAAGAAAATATACAAAGTACAGCAAAGTCAGATGAATTATTTTTAAAACGAGTTTTACAAGACAGATAACGCTCTTTCGAATTAAATTTTTAAAAGTAAAGGAAACATTATAGTAAATTTCAAAAGAAATTGTTCCATACTGTATAAGAATATACAAACGACTTTTTTAGCAGAGAAAATTATTTCTTTAAGGATCATTTTCCATTCTGAGCCATGGAAAAACTATTTCCTTTTCCTGTTTTAAATATATATTGATAAATTTTTTTTTAGAAATAATCAAATCTTAACTTTTTTTCCAATAATTCATTGCAAATGAAATTTTTTAAATTACAGTTCATAGACTTTTCGAGAAGCAATTCAAATTTGTACTTCGAATTCAATTAAAATTTGTTCTTTAAATAAAAATAGAAAGCTTTAAAAGTATTCCCTGAGAAATAAAATTAATCTGAAACGTAATATCAGGACATTAATTTTCTAAAACAGAAATACCTTTCTATAAATATTTCCTTTTATTAATTGAACCAAGCGTTTCTCAATTTGGAAAACAATTATTTCTTGATACAATACAAGGACGATTTGTATAACTTTTAAGTTGGAATAGAAATGCGGATGCATTTGTTCTTCGAAATCTTCATAATGCTGGATCGAATTATTTGGAAGAGCATTGCCCCCTGCGCAAGTGTACTGACCTTAACTTGGGTTTTCTAATTGTACAGGAAACCTTTCTTTAATCTTCGTAAAATTACGGTAAAGATGCGTTAATTTGCAACTTCGTATGACGTAATGACTCTACATCTATACTCAGCGAAGGATAGATTAAGCGTTGTTAAAGTCAAATTCTCTTTATGATTAAGTAATTATTTTTCTGACATTTAATGGCTTCAAGTTTTTTATAATTTATTTATTATTTTTTTTATAAAAAGATAACACTTTTTTATGAATGAGATTATTTTTTAAAGTTCACACAGCGTGAAGAGTCCCCCACCCCCTTTTTTTTGTCTTGTTAATGATAATCACTTTCTGAGTATCGAGAATTAAATTCTTATTCGATGAAGAGAGTGAAATTGCTCTTTGACTAACGTAAAATATATGCTGTTGTTTTTTTGACAATCCTTAGAACGAAACCATGCTATTTTTTGAAATGTACAGATTTATGTGACTTGTTATGTTACATGATATAAAAAAGTCAAGGATTTATTGTACATATTTATTTTTTATTTAAAATATTGAATAAACTTTAATATATATATATATATATATATTGTTCGTAAAGGGAAATAGTCTGTAAAAGAGAAATCCATCTGATTAGAGGACCATTAGCCTTCACTTTACAATAATTTTGATAACAATTTTTACAAAAAATAGTTAGGTCAAAAGTTATAAAAAAAATGGAGTACTGATGACGAACTTACTTTATAGTATCGAAGCATGATAAAATGACGTAAATAGCAACTAAAGCTGGAGTGATTAGTATTTGTCAAAGTTTATTTTGAAGCCTTTTATTGATATAATCACTCAAATGATCAAAAAGATATCTAGATGAATGACAACATTTCGAAAATAAACAAAAATTAACAACATATTAAGTTTACCCAGTGTCGATTATGCATAAAACTTTTTTCTCCAACTGAGAAAAAAAACATATTTAGAATAATTACAAAAGATTCCAACTTAAGCAACATAACTTTAAAACAGACGATTACATATCACCAAATAAATTAAGGAATCGGATAAATTAGAGTTCCATGGATTATTGAATGAAAGCAGACGATAATAATATGGAACAGAATTTTCAGCCTACGCATACTGTATAAATTAAATAATCAATCAAAAATTAGTCAAAATAAAGAAAAGAAATTCAAAAAGAATTAAATATTTTACAATACGAGACAGCCGGTAATTTATTCGCCGCCAATTTCCATACTGCTATTTTCTACTATGACTCGCATATTCTAGTTGAAATCAAAATCTGTGCTTCATTTCAACGAGCTCCGCGAGAATGGTAATCCAATCTCATCTCTGTCTATCAAGATCATGAAATTAGATTTAAAATCCAATAATCTCAGTTGTTGTAATATTTTTAAAGAAATTGACCCAGAATTACAATTTTAAAGGGGAAAAATACACAAATAAAAATAAAGGCCTTAAAATTTTGAATCGCCATCAGATTACCAAAATGGAATCTCGTAATCTGAACGCGAGAGTTTTCAAGTTTAGATATAATGGACTAAATTCATGACGGTCACATGATAATATAAACAAGTGTTCTATACATTGAATTCAAAACGGACAATAAACTATATAGCTCGTACTTTTTATTCTATTTGTAAAACTTAGGTAAAATTTCAAATTGCATAATTGGGTTAAGATGCTCAATAGTTATAAGAAGAAATTTCTGCAAAAAGATTTTAAAATTAAAGAAAAAAAAGTCTTGTTTTATACATGTACTTTTAAATAAAGTGACAAATATTATTTTTTTTAAAAAAAAAAAGTTTCTGTAAAAAGCGTAATTTGGCAACAACGAAGTGCATGAACTGATTTGCTGAAAATAGATAATTGCATTTATCGTGCCTATGACGTCACATGTGTTTTTGAACTTGATTGGCTAAGAACAAGTGGTTTAAAATTATGTAATTATGACGTCACATGAATTTAGTCCATTCACAACTTCTCTACAAGACAGATCGTAAAAGCAATCAAGACGTGAAAACGGGGATAAATTTCCATACCAGGCCATTAACAGATTCTACAGTTCAGTTTTCACAAATCGAGTAGCCATCATTCAAATACCAATCTTTAGTAAAATCAAATATTAAAATTTCCATTCCCTGGTAACTTTTTCTTTACTAAGCATTTTCATTAATATTGTGTTAACTTGAAACCCTTAACTTAAATAAAATTGGCATTATTTTTTTTTTTTATCCATTCACAGATCAAATATAAACACTTTAAAAAAATCTAGAAATGGACTCGATACACCTGACGTCATAATCACGTGATGATATACAAAACAAATAGCCACGTGTTTGATTCGACTGAGTATTTTGGCGGAATTTTCGTATTTACATCTACTATCAAAAACAAATGAAGAAGTTGTTCCAAAAGAAATTTCGACTGAAATGTGTGTACTTTTTAATTATTTCATTTTCAATATTTTTTTTTGTTTTATTGAATACGCTGACGATTTTTAAAGTTTTAAAAAGAGTCTGAAATATTTTCTGAGCATTTCGAATTCGAAGAATTTTAATTTTGCAAACATACACAGATCAGGGTACCACTTCTGTGATCTATTCTGAATGCTCTGTATTTGTTAAGTATGTAGTTGATTACCTACGATTTTTTTTTTCAATTCCTACTATTAGTTCACACTTTCTCAATATTTATTTATGTTGTTCAAATTTTCAATCGTTAGTAAAATACATTTTAAAGTGGTCGATTGAGCTAAAATTTTATATACATGATTATTTTGGTTGACAATACAGAATTTAATTAAAAAAATTAATTGATTAAAACTAATTATTCTAATAATTATAAATACATCCATGTTGGCATCATTTTTGGCGACATAGTGACCATTTTGGCGACTTGTGTCCAAAATTAAAAGGTTTTTTCTCACATTTTAAAACATTTAGTTGAACTGAAATTTGAAACACATTTGTTTTGGATAGCAATGCAATACTTTAATGATAATTAATAAAAATTAATTGTCACTTAATGTTGTGATTCTTCATATGTATACACATATTTATATTAACTATAATTATTTGATAAAAAGTAACTAAAATTTTTCTTACCTAAGAAGGAATTGACTTATTTTTTTTTATAATACTTGTTTTTGTTATTTTAAGATTATTTTCGACAATTTTACAAGCACTACAGACAAAAATTTGAAACTGAACTGTCTTAATAAAGAAATTTGTTCTGTTAAATTTATTGGAATAAAATCTCACTCTTAAATTTTGCCATCCATTTAGTAGCAATACAAAATACTTTTAAATTTATAGAAATATCATCATAACTGTGTATATAATGTTAATATATATCTATGCATTTTCTATGTTGCAGTCATTTGAAATTTTATTGTACTGTATGTTGATAAATGTGTCGACTTCAAAGCATTTCAATTTTGCAGACACGAAAAAACAAACCAGGGTTCTACTTCTGGGACCTGTTCTGATTTTCTAACTGATGAATAAGTATGCAGTTGAACTCACCTACATTTTTTTTCCCTTTTTTCTCTTTATATAACTATTTTCACTAATTTAACAAGCATGATAGATAAGATTTTGAAACTGAACTGGCTCAGCAAAGTCATTGTTTTGTAATTTTCAGAACAATACACTTACAAATACAAGTAAATTAATGAAGTTCATATGTACTTTAAAAAATATGCATCCATAAATGTATAATGCTGTATGGTGAAGAACATACAATATATTTTAATAATTTGTGAGATTCATATTCCACTATTTTTCCAAAAATCAGGGAATAAATCAGTTCGATACTGAAAAGCTAGATCATATAGAAATTGAGAAGCACGTATCTATCTATATTCTTAAAATACTGATTGCATTAACTTTTCCTAATATTAAAAAAACAATTACGATAAACAACGATATAAGACAACAACAACACGATAAAAGAAAATTTCTAATTATCAATTTTACTATACTACAACTGACATTTTAAATTTCACGTTATTTTATTTTACATTTTTATAAGCTTTAAATTCATGAGTAGTTACATAGACATGCATAATTATGTAAAAAAAAATTTTAAAAATTCTTTTAATACAGGGATAGCAAACGTTACATTCTGATTAAGTCCAGCACTTTCCATTCCTTCCTAGATAAGCTTGCTTTCACAAAGCAGAATAGAAGCAGAAGAATATTGTACAGAAAAATAAATGCATTGCAAATAACATTAAGTGATTTGCATATGAAAACCTTAACAGAGGGTTTCATTGCAAGAGATTTTTTAGTGTATTCAATGTTTTAAATATTGAAAATACCTTAATGTCCCCTCCCCCCCAAAAATAATATTTTGAAAGTGATTGATATGTTTTTGGTAAAATTAAGGACCAGGTGTATCCAACACACACACACAATAGAACATATGTTTAGTTAATCTAAATTTTACTCATCTTCACAGTAGTTAACAGAGATACTTTAGTATTTAATTATCTAAAAAATTAGGATGCAAAAATCTAATATGTAACCATACATGTTGTATCAAAAACAGGTATACATACATATAAATCAAAAACTTGTTGTTTTTAATAATTTTAGAATATTACAGGGAAAAAGAAACATTTTTGAGAACCATTCACTATAGAAATGGAAAAATATTTTAATTTACTACAGCTTCTTTAATGTTTATACTTGATGATTAATCAAGTACCATTTTTAAACATTAGAAGTCAAAATTATCATTTACCATTTGTAAAATTACATGTAAAAAATTATGCAACATTTTGAAAGTCCTTACTCGCTGTGCTATTTTAGGTAAAAGATATGATTGATCGAGAATTGGTGTCCAAATATAATTAATTAAAGAATTAAAGTTTTTTAATTAATTAAAATCTGTGTATAATAGAATATGTTTACGTCCATTTATGGAATATAAAAGTCCTGCTCACTCTTACATGATGAAAATAAAAGTCATTTTTGAATCCCTAATTCTTTTACAAAATAAATAATTGAATAATTGTAATATATTTGTGTGGTACCTATTAGCACAACATTTGTTTTTCAGAGTTTGACTGTGGTATAAACCTATCACACACTTGTACAATTTTTTTTATTATGTATTACAAATAAGCATTTATAGATATTTGCACAATTTGTAGAAGATTTATCATTATTGATTAGATTTGTGCTTTATATCGATTTATTTTTACATAAATATAAAAGTCTAAAAGACTCATGAATATTGATATTATCCTGCTTATAAGTCCTGAATAAATTTTTCGCATTGAGTTACTTACAAATATTGGCCCAAGAAGAGTACTTGGATCAATTATATATTTATTGAGAATTAGGATCATGAAACCAAATCTGGCTTTATGTATAGACATTTGATTTTGTGGGATGTTGTTGCATTATACAGCCAATAAATGGAGCTGTTCCTGCTCATGTTTGAACACAGTAATAATAATAACATAATTTTTTAAAGTTCTTGATGTGTTTTTGCTTGGCAAAATTATTTGGCAGTTTAATACATAAGTTCCTAATTTTGGAATGGTATGAGTACTGATTTAGCATTTCTTTAAAAAACTTTGAAGCAATTTAATATTTTACTCAAGAATAATTTGGGAAACTGAAAAGTTTCTTGAAATTTAGGATTTTCCTTGTAAACTAATGATATAATTAGTTAATTATCTTGCTTATAAGTAGTAGAAACTTATTTTGATTAGAATGGAACTCCGTTTATTCATGATAAACTTTGGTAACTTGTTGATGTTTAATAATGATTTTAATCTTTAATAATATAATTTGGTGGCAAGCTTCTCAATGGTATGGGCCATAAGAAAGTGTTAAAAAATTGTTTTTTTAAATGTTTAGGGCATTGTGAGGCCTTAAAATAGTATGATTTATACCAATACATTGTGAAGTTTTTAAAAATATGTTATAAAATACTAATATTTAGCAATTTTAGTCTTAGTAATTATCACCTACAAATGTTTAAATTTTTTTTTTATAAATTATTGTTTCCTTGGAAAAAAATTGAATTATATTAAAATATGCGAAAAATTTTAGAAATTGTTTGAAGCATGCTAAATTATTTTCGTGAAAATTTTTACATATAGAAGCATACAAAATTTTTGTTAGCTAGTTTATTTTAGTAATTACAATTATTTAAAATGCATCATTTATCAACATTTAATTTTAATATTACATGATTATAATACAAGTGAAGCATGTGAAAATTTTATTTTTTTAACAAAAAATTCATTGCAATTTAAAAAATGCATTTTTCATATTCTATTGAAAGACTATCGGTGACATTACTTCATTATGTACTCATGTGAAGAGTATTTTTTCTAAGATGTATTCCAAAAGAGAATTTTTTTTTGTCAGTTTCAATCTTTATTTGCATTAATATGGATACATAAAATTGAAACATTGTTATTGTATACTAATTTTTTAAACAACTGTTCTATAAAAAATTCCAAAGACATAGTAAGATCTTTTGAAATATATGATGATTCTGTAATGAAATAACACATTAGCCAGCTTTGATTGTCTGACTTTACTTAGTAATTATCATTTACAAAGGTTTGAAATTTCTTTTAGAAATTTCTCTTTAAACTGTCTTCAAAGTTTAAAAAAGAAAATACTCTTACACTATTAAGTTAAAGAAAAAAAATCATGTTAATACATAATTTTAGAAATAATGATTAAATGTTATTGGATTATTCTTTATTACAAGTTATTTCTTATGAGTTATTGAATTGTATTTAAATTGTCTAATTGATGTAAACCAAACAAATATTTCCATACAATTTTAAAAAATAAAAGAATGATTAACATTAAAAACTTTGATGTCCAAACAATAATACTGAAAAGGATTTTCAAGAATAGCAAAAAGGAAACTTTATATGAATATTAAAAAAATAAGTTAAATTCACAGGCTTTTTCGTAATTACCAAGAAGTTTCTATTTAAAAAAAAATATAACCAATGTCACAAATTTGGTAAGAAATAAATACCTTTGCTTACAAAGAATGGATGAATGTATCCATCTTCTCTGAAACATGACACATTTTAGAATGTACAAATAATATTGTTAAGGCCGGGGTTCCAGGATTTCAAAGAGCAAGTCAATTCTTCAGGAGCAATGAAAACTTATCCTTTTTAAAACAATC
>BMAO01016530.1:0-36437 GCA_019973975.1 Trichonephila clavata
TAATTCTGATTTTTTCGGAATGTACTCTAATTTTCTAAATTCTACTTTTTTTTCATCGTTATCACTACTTATTTCTTTTGCATTGCATTTGTTATTAAATAAGATTTCTTTTTTACATTTTTTTTTTGCTCGTGTTTTACAGTTTTTTTTAATATACCGTATGTAATTATGAGATCTGATGTAAACAGATTCGTCTGGTAAATAATGTACTCGTGAACTTACTGAGAAAGTTACTGAAGAAAGTCGTAGTTAACCAAATGTATAATTGGATTTGCAGATATACTGTATTTAATACCGACTCAGAAGCCCTTTCTGGTACTATAATTTTCTGCTATCTATCGATTTGGCAAAAAAACACTTAGCGGGATAGGTGGCTGATTCGACAATTATACCGATTATTGTCTTGCCCTATTTGTTTGCAGTATAAGAAACTCTTGTCTGGAGATTCAAAAATTGTCTTTCAAACTTAAGTTTCAAGTGTTAAATAATTAACTTTATTGAAAGGAATAAGTTCTACCTAAAAGTTAAATGATTAATATACTATAGTACTCTCTATCTTTAGAATGAAAATATTTGGCAGATGATTTTCTTCTGGAAAGAAACTATTTAATGTGCTGAACATCCTTTTTTTATCAAGGTCTATACTCTTAGGCAATACTTGTATGTATACTCATAGGTACACTTGTATGTATACTCATAGAAACACTTGTATGTACAGCAGAAGCTGTGAATGTTCTTAAATGGAGTTCTAAAAGCAAGCATAATAAAACTTTCCTTGAACTTCTGACATTTTAAAGTGGTGCATACATAACCATAGTCTAATTCATATGCAACAAATTTTTTTTTACATGGTAGGGATACGTTCCTTAGAAATCAGTGCAAAAAAAATCCCTTAGATATCCATGAGACCCGACCGCCAACCTCTCGCCAAAAAGAGCGCATATCATTCTGTTGTAGTAGCTCGAGTTTTCATGCGTATTTGTTTATTCCTGGCAACCCTGTGCATAGAATTCAATCCTAGGCGCTAGCAAAATTTCTTCCATTGTTTCAGTAATTAATTATGCATACTAGCTGCATGGCCCAGCGTTTCATGGGCTTTTACTGAGGGTCAAACTTAGTCCCCATATTAATTTCCTCCTTTCTTTCTGACGCCAGCACTTTTGTGTGGGTGTGACACGTATGCATATTGTTTTAATTAATAAAGCTAATTATTTTACTATAATAAAACATTTCAAGGAAAGGTTTTCTACTTGACAAAAATTTTTAGGATGGTGAAATTTACTAGGTTTTATATATATATAAACATGATCAAAAATTTGCTTTTTTTTAGAGAACAGCATGAGAAAAATATGAATACCAGGATTTAGAAGAAAAGATTATAAGGAATTTTAAAATGCCAGGAAAAGAAAGAAAAATATAAAAAACAGAATGCGGGGAATATAAAAATAATATTAATAACTTTTATAAAAGTTCTAAGTCCTCTATGTAGTGGATCCTAGTAGGATGATCACTTAAAAGTTCATTAATCAAATGTAAAGTAGATATTTACATTTTGCTGTCAGTGAAAAATTAATTATGCCTAATAGATTTACTGTTATGGCAAGGTGAATTGGCACTGTAATATCCGCAATAAAGAATTTTTTTGGCCATCCAACTTTTTATCCTGCCGTAAACAATTTTCATATCGCTTCCAGTTTTATTGCATTCTGGAAGAGCTGAAATCAGTGAAATGTAAACCAAGAATGAGAAAAAGAAATCACAATTTTTTGCAAAGAAAATGGCCTTAAGGGGAGAATACGGCAATCCGTTTGATATATATAATCATAAAACACAGATTCGTATTCTTTTTTATAAATATCCTGATATTCACCAATAATGTTCAAAATATCCATATTCTATAGTACGACAGAAAAGTAGGGCAGCACCCTTGTTATAATATTATTATAGCCTTATTTGTAAAATAATATATTTCAATTTGTCTGAAATTGATAGGTTTACCACCAAAAAAAACCCCAATAAAATGTAACCATATTATACGCAATCCTTCATCGCAACCACATTACTACACAATAAAAAAGTCATGGGAATAATATTGTAATGTTATCGTCCAACTGTGCATACTTTAACAACAATTTGGCACATTGCGTACTGATAATCAAATTAGTGTCATTTCTTTTCTTGTACTTGCATTTAATTTGTACTTTTTATGATTTATATTTAGTTTTTTGTGTGAATTATTTAAATACATTTTTATGTTAATTTTAAAGCACTCTTTTTTTTTAAATGATTACTATTTTTCCAGAATTTTAACTGATTTAGTATTTCTTTCCCTAACATTTAAGGGATTTGATCCACATTTTATCAGACATTTCGACCAGGAACACTTTGAAATTTTTTGAAGCCCTGGTGTCCATATGAAGAAGTAAGCCCTGCATGTCACCCTTTTAAACACAGTATATAGCATAAGTTATCAAATACTCATACAAATGGTAACTCGTAACAAATAAATGTGCATGACTCAAAATCTTGCAAACCTATACAGAAACTGGTTCAACTGATTACCACCTGACTGCTAAATAAGTTATGATGGTACGCCTAGACATAAATGACAACAATTACATAATGTGATCTTACCACTGTTTTCAGTTAATATATAGTGAAAATTGGTATATAGTATGTCCATGAATGACATTCAAGCATTAAAATTATTCGCATCAGGATCTTCAGATGAGACCTCAGTGTCCTAATGGAGAATATTAGGGTCCCCTTGCAAAGTAAAGTTTTCTACCCCCCATAGTGTGGCGCTGTGCGTTACACCACTGTGAAGCCCATATCATTTCGGAGGCCTTCGACCAATTGGCCCATGCTTTAAGACATCCTTGGTTTCCTCCATAGCTGTGAATAAATTAAGAAGTGTGCTGGGGTCAAAACCTCCAAATCATCCACATTGAATGAAAGTAAAATATAAGGTAAAGAGTTCAAAATTGTTTCAATTTTGTTTATTAACATTAATAAAAATTCATAACTAAATTTTGAATTTACAATAACACTTTAAAAGATTTTATATTAGCATCCCAAAGAACTCTCTAATTTGGACTAGGGATAATAAATGAGCCTTCAATGTGTTCTGTGCAAAAAATCCAAATAAAGAATCCTCTTGATCTTTTGCCAATTTAGTCAAAGCTTTCATTTTTTTAGCTCCTGTCATGTTAGTACCGTTATCCTAAATTATCTTATTACACTTGCCCCTTCTTGAAATAAATCTTTGAAGTTAGTTTTTAAGTTTTATAAAGAATAAAATACTTGCTATATATATATATATATATATATATATATATATATATAAAAGGAATACATCGTACTAAACAGACTTTTAATAGACAAAACACAGACTTAAGTCTACATTTATTGCTAACACACACTCAGCCCACCTTTCTACAACAACTAAGTGTAATTAAATGACAAAATTCACAGTTTAAAGTGGAAGTTGTTGAATAGATGAGTATAATTGATTCATTGATTAAAGAGGTGCATTCTTACGGTTCATGTACCATCTCCCCTCCTGGGAAAGAAACTGCAAATCCTGAATAAATAAATAGAAATCGAATAATTAATCTTAAACAAAGTGTCGGTTAAGTTTTTCAGAAAATGTACTTGTCTTCTACTACTGTTTTGGTAAGCAGTCTGTACAGCTGCAGCAGTGTTAATCGCACAGTAATCCCACATCAGTTAGTGCTGATAGTCATTTATAGCTTCTGCTTAATCTTACATATGGACAGTAGAGGGTGCACACAGGCGTAAACAACTATATCATCTCTTACACTGTTAAATTCTTATCGAAATCCATCACTTATGAGTCTTTTTTACCAAAATAATTGCCCCTCCTTCTCCGCAAGGTCAAGTCTTGGGCCCCAAGCCAAATCTTATATATATACAAAGGATTACAAAACCATAACATAATGTACTTTTACACCACCACGTAAAAATATTTAATAATAAAAACACTTTCCTCAAAAATCTTCCTACACGTTTATGCTCTAATTACTATTAAAATCTCACTTCAGAAAATCAACACACCTGTCAGAGATTCTTCAAAAAATTGCCTTATTCATGCAACAACAAAATTCACCTTAACATGAAAAAACAAGACATACCTTCAAATAATCACCAACCACCCCACACTTACAAAATAGAGCTTTTAAATACTTTTTATTGTGAAATAATTGCATTAAATCATGTTTTTAAGTAATTATAAGCTATTTTCACGATTAATTTAGGATTTAAGGTTTGGAAACTTGGAATGATTTCATGGCAGATAACAAAAAAAATTATTGAAAGAAAAATCATCATCAAGGATTTTCAGAAAAGACTTAAATTTTTAAAGCAATTGATGAAACTGCTAGTTGAAGATATTTATTGATTCAAAAAGTGTTCATAAACTACAAATCAACTAAAAATTTAACGTCCAATCCAAAATCCTGCTGCCCTTCTGCAGTGTCACTTCAAGAACCTTGCTTTGTAATATGCTCTATAGAAATAAATTCAAGACTATGAGCTTCACAAATAGCTAAAAGTGTTGTTCAGATATTGCAAAAAAAAAAAAAAGTGTGACTTTAACCACAATTCGAAGAGAACTGAAACAGGATGAATATCATGACCGAGTTGTACTCAAGAAACCATTAATCTCTCGAGTGGGCAGAGCTAACAGAATGCCTTTGCCTTTGCTTTAACCTTTGCCAAAAAAAAATCTAAATAGAAAACATAATTTTTTGAAAAATTAATAGATTCAATTGAAAGTAGTTTTTATATTTTGGCATCAAAAAGGACAAAAATTCCTGCATAGATCTTCAGAAAGATAATCTATTTTTGACTATTAAACATAGAGGAAGAGGCATAAAATTTGGGGTTACATAGGAAGCCTTCGAGCTGATAATATGGAATTTATTGAATTAACAATGCACAAAATTGATTACTTGAACTTATTTAAGTAAAATAACCCGGCAAGTGCCGAGAAACTTGCAGCGAGTTATGATACCAAGGACAAGTTATGATACCAACAGGACAACACATTGTGAAGCCATGGCTTTTCTGCAATGTCCCAAACCAATTTCGTAAGCCATCCTAGTCCTCAGATCTAAGCACAATGCAACATTTGTGGGATTTACTCCAGTGAATAATTAAGGAGAATGTAATAACATCCAAGAAAATGCGCAAATTTGTCGTAGAAGAATGGAACTAAATAACCGCAAAAAAAACGACTAATCTAGTTCAATCCCTGCCAGATAGGCTGAGAGTGTTATAGACAGAACGGAATAGCTTAAAAAGCAATAATTTTTAGTTATAATCCATTATTGTAGAGTTTTATTTTAGTATATTCAGACTTTTGAAGCACATGATTTGCGTCGTTCTCCAGTAATAAATATTTGTATTATTTTTTGTGGTAATCAGGTTATTGTTGCTTATATTATTTGAATTTTCGGTGTTAGAGGAATCAATAAAAAATTGTATTGATTCATAAAGACTTCTTTTAATTAGCAATCTTTGCATGAATGTGAAAGATAATCATCTGTACAAACTCTTTCGGAGGCAAGTGTATAACTGAGTACAAAATCAACTGGAGTCTGAGTAAATGAAATAAATAACGCATAACATTAGCATTTTATCCGATTCTCCATCTGACTTTTGTTTTATCTGTTAGTAATTAAAATTTAAAAAGAAAACCCACACTGAGGAAAAGTATCTCTCACAGCAGGAATTGCAACAAATAAATAAAAAGTTGTTTGATTTGGTTATTGGATTAAATATATATCTATGGAGCATATTAAAGTTTTGATTTTGAATGATGTTAGATTGCCAATTCGAAAATTGCTTAAAAATTGTATTTTAAAAAATGTAAAGCGAATTTTTAAAAAATCTGTGTTAATGGCATCAGTCAGGCTTTGGGTCTGCTAAAAGCCTCCCCCCCCCCTCCGCTGTGTGGGAGTGTACATTACGCCACTGTTTGTTACAGAGTTTTTGGAGGAAGTCTCTATCAAAAAGTATTTTATTCAGAAAGAGTAATATGACCAGAAAAGCTCTATATGTTTAATTCTGGAACATCTAAAACTATCAGCTTTTCCTCAATTCTTTAGAAAGATTTGAATTAAGCTGCACATTGTCAAATTTCAACTGATTTGTATCCTTTGCACGTTGTTTCTAGTTTATCATTCATATTTCACATCCTTGTTTCACGTTCCAATATATAAATTCCAACATATGATTTCACTGAATTATCTGTATGTTAGTAACAATTCATTCCTTTATATCTTTATAAATCTTTAACTTATATTTGAATAATATGTCAATAATCCTTTTACAAAAAAAAAAAATATTTAACACTAAAAACCTATTTTCTCCAGTTTCACACGAATTAAACTTACACAGTTATCACTCAGTCCCATCTATCGTGAAAGTTCAGCATAGTACTGTACAATATTCTGCAGCTATCAAATTTTTCCATGCTGGTTATAATTGCTCCTAAACTTTGTAGCCAAATGTTTGTATATTGAATTCTGATTAGAGTAGTACGAAAATTCGCTTATTAAATGGAGTTCACTTTGATGTACAAAGGATGAATCATTGATCAAAGTTATAATTACTTGGTGCATCACTGTTTACTACAGTGCTTTTGAATCAGAGATGTCTTAAGACTTCCTGAGGACATGAGCCCACTAAAAATTAGGCTCTGGGCCCTTACACAAATGCATGCCTCATCTGCAGGCTATAAAAGTAGTAGCAAATGTTGTTAAATACTTGTAGAAACAATGATTCGAAACAAATGTGCATGACATACAATCATACAGACTGGCTCGGCCACTACCGTCTTTTGATTGAATGATTATTGATGGTAAGCCTAGGCTTTATACAGGAACAACAGTCATCACCATATAACCAGTTGATTTATTGTCAGAAATTCTCGAATTTTTGGAGAATACAACCAGAAATAACATTTAACCGTTGAAATTTTTTGAATCATGATCTTATTAAGGCTGAGTCGAGAACGAAAAGAGCCCAGTTGGTGCATGCTTTAAGATGTCCCTGTTATCAAGTACAAAGAAGGCTCTTGTAACAAATTTGAAAAGTGTTTAATGAAATTTTCTGTTTTCTTCATTGAAACTACCATTACATTCTATATAAGACTAATATAAAATGAAATGTTTTATTCCCTGTAATTATTGATTCCTTATATTTATTACACTTTGAAGAAAGGCTAATTTTTTCCAATGGATTTTGTAATTTTAAACCAATGGTGTTAGAAGTGCGAAACCTCAGCTCTCATTGATTTCTCAGAACTTCATATCTTTTAACTTCAATAGAGAAATAACCATACTGTTGGCTACCCTACATTTCAAATTTTTATTTAACACGGGACTGCTGGCCACATGGCTTAAGGAAAAATGCCTTTTACGAAATTGTGACAAAGACCATTCAGTTAAAATGGTCACTTTATTCCTTGAATAAAGTGATGTTTGTTCTGTTATTTAATATCAATGTATTTATTTCATTTACATTACCCTTAATTGCGGAATAGTCTAATTCTTGCTTAATTTCTTGTGTAAATTATCCTCTTCATAAAAAAATTAAATCCCATTATATGAAATATTTTTCCAACTTCAAAGTCTTATAAAAAAATTTTAAAAAATCATGTACTGAAAAACTTTTTGTAATTTTAAAAATATTTTTTATGGTATACAATGTTGTTAAAAGTTATGAATTATGTAGATTTTTGCCAATGACTTTCTTTTTAGTCCTAATCTCGGCAATAATTCAAACTAATAATCAAACAGGTAAAATGAAGGTTTTACAATGCTTTATTTCCTCCAATTTTATATATGCTTATTGTTTTGTGTGCTGTATGCACCTTCATAGAATTCTCCTCCATGAGGCTATTGATATTTTATCATGATATTCGTTTAGTTTCATATCATTGCATATGTTAACATAATCATAATTAAAAAGTATTGCTTGAATATATTTTTAATAACTAATATTTAATACATATTTTAGAACTTGATTCAATAAAAGCGCTATCTAAAAGCCAACTAATTTCTTCAGATATCATAAAAAAAATTTCTTAGCTGATTCTTTTAGGCTCTTATATCTAGCTGATTTTTTTTTTTGATGTAGATTAAATTTTTGCAAACATGTTCTACATTATATTGGTTTTTTTTCTTTTACAGATAGATATCATAAACTCATTCTGAACAAGAGTGCAAGAATCCTTTTCTTCCATGTAGATTGAAAAAAAGATTTAATCGCATCTTTTTGAAAAGCAATTTGCTCATTTGACATAAGCAAAATTGCTTTCTCTCAATATGATAACTTAGAACATCACTTACATGTTCATGATGATGAAAGGCCTCTTGCTTATGAAATACACAACAAAGGTTTTTCTCAAAATAGTAATTTAAAAGCACATGTATGGATTTACACCAAGTAAAAACTCTTCGTGAAATATGCTACAACTCTTTCTCTCAAAATAGTTATTTAAAAGCACATTTGCAGCTACATACAAAGGAAAAGTCTTATGTTTATAAAATAAGCAACAAGGATTTTTCTAGTAGTGGTGATTTAAAAAACCCTCTACGGATTCATACAAAGAAAAAACCTTATGTTAGTGAAATATGCAACAAACTCGAGCTAGTCATTTAAAAGTACATTTGTGTATACATAGTAAGGAAAAGCCTTACATTTGTAAAATATGTAACAAAGCATTTTCTCTAACTAGCAATTTAAAAAGACGTTTACAGATTCAAACTGAAAAAAACCTTATGTTTGTAAAATTTGCAAAAAAGGTTTTTCTAGAAATGATCATTTAAAAAGGCATTAAAAGGCCTTATGTTTTTGAAATATGTAACAAAAATTTTTCTCAAGCAAGAACTTTAAAAGCACATTTATGGATTCATACCAAGGACAAATTTTATGTTTGTGAAATATGTAACAAAGGATTTTCTAAAGCATCTAATTTAAAAGTACATTTGCGTATACATAGTAAGGAAAAGCCTTATATTTGTAAAATGTGCAACAAAGGTTTTTCTCATTCTAGTTCTTTAAAAGAACATTTACGGATTCATACAAAGTAAAAGCCTTATGTTTGTGAAAGATGCAACAAAGGTTTTTCTAAAGCTTGTAATTTAAAAGTACATTTGCGTATTCATAGTAAGGAAAAGCCTAACATTTGTGAAATATTTAGCAAATGGTTTTTTTTATTTAGTACTTTGAAATTACATTTACGGATTCATACCGAGGAAAAACTTTATGTTTGTGAAATGTGCAATGAAGGTTTTTCTACAAGTGATAAATTAAAAAGATATTTACAGATTCATACCAAGGAAAAACCTTATGTTTGTGAAACATGCAACAAAGGTTTTTCTATAAGTAATAATTTAAAAAGACATTTAAGGATTCATACAAAGGAAAAGCCTTATGTTTGTGAAACATGCAACAAAGGTTTTTCTATAAGTAATAATTTAAAAAGACATTTACGGATTCATACCAAGGAAAAACCTTATGTTTGTGAAACATGCAACAAAGGTTTTTCTATAAGTAATAATTTAAAAAGACATTTAAGGATTCATACAAAGGAAAAGCCTTATGTTAGTGAAAAATGCAACAAGGGTTTTTCTCAGGTTAGTAATTTAAAAGCAACTTTGCATATTCATAGTAAGGAAAAGCCTTACAAGTGAAATACGCTCTAAAGGGTTTTCTCAATCTAGTGCTATTAAAGCACATTTACAGGTTCATACCAAGGAAAAACTCATATTTGTGAAATATGCAACAAATGTTTTCCTAGAAGTGATCATTTAAAGAAACATTTACAGATTCATACAAAGTAAAAAGTTTCATGTTTATGACAAGTGCTTTTCCATTTTTTTTAAAACGAGTAATCTAAAGCAATTTTGACATATACACTGCTGGCCACCGTAAATGAAACACTCTGAAGGAAGCACACACATAACATGAAATTTACAGCTTGCATTAGCGGAGGTGAGATATGCAAATGATTAGAATTTCAGTGCAGACACACATGCACGCCTGTGGCGCCTACTCAAAGCACTATTTAATTCTTGGATATTTCGACTTCAGGTTCGGCAGTTGTGTTTTTCTTGTGGTTTTTTCAAAAAAACGAACAGTTATGTTTCGTAAAAAAAAAAACAGTTTTTGATCAAGTATCCGAGTTCGACAGAGGAAGGATAGTGGCCTTCCGGGATTGTGGATTATCTTTCAGGAAAATCGGTAGTCGTGTTGGACGAAACCAAAAAACTGCAATGCGGATAAGTGACTGTTGGATGCAAGAGGATACGACGGACCGAAGTGGTCGATCGCATTCACCTCAATGCACCACTTCACGTGAGGACAGGCAAATTGTGCGTATGGCAGTGACGGATCTCTCAGTCACATCACGAACCATAGCACAGCACATTAAGTCTGTAACGCATCATTCAGTGTCTACGCGTACCATTCGCCGCCGTTTACAGCAGTGGTCTGTCCGCAAGACGTCCATTGCTTGGTCTACCCTTGACGCAGAACCACAGACGTCTCCGCCGCCAATGGTGCGATTAAAGAAGGATGTGGGCGGCAGAATGGAATGAAGTTGTCTTTACTGACGAGTCACGCATCTGTCTGCAACACCACGATGGTTGGATTCGAGTCTGGAGACACCGTGGATAAAGGATGCTTAACAGCTGCGTTATGCACAATGGTCCTGCACCGGGTATTATGGTATGGGGCGGTATTGGATATCACTTTCGCACTCCTCTAGTACGCATTGCCGGTACTTTAAACAGCCAGTTGTCCTTCCTTACCTTCAGGGCTTGGCCACAGACATATTTCAAAAGGATAATGGGCAACCACACGTGGCACGCATTGTGCAAAGGTTCTTCGTCAATCACCAGATTGAATTGCTTCTTTGGCCGGCTCGCTCTCCGGATCTCAACGTGTGGAAGCTGCTGTGTATGCTGTACCCCAAGAACACATCCAAAGTCTCTTTGAATCAATGCCGAGGCGTGTGGCAGCGGTGATCTCCAACAAGGACGGCTACTCTGGCTACTGATTCTGGCAGGAACCACACTTCCCAGAAGTCTAAAAATTTATCACTTGATACTTGGTGAACATGTTATCTACAAAATAAATTTTGTTGTGCTATCTTTTGTCTTTCTTGGTGTTGCATTTACGGTGCCAGCAGTGTATATAGAAAGGAAAGGAATCATGTATGTGATATATGTAACATGGCTTTGTGTTAGACATATTGCTCTTAAAATGAAAGGAAATTTTGAAATGTGCAATATTAGAGTGTAGAACTCTTTTATTATAACTTTATAAATGACTAATGCTTTTGTAACAGATTGAAAACCTTATATGTGTAGGTGTTTTCAAAACAGCATCATTGTTTTCTTAAAGAAAGATGATTACAAGAAGTATTTTTTTATTACTATGACTTGTATGTTTGTAAATTCACTGTAAATTTATATGTAATATTCTTATATAGCATTAAATATCAGAAAAAAATATAAGCTTTAAATTTTTCATAAATAAAATCTATTAATGTGAGGATATTGTGATTTATTTCTTACTGAATTTCCTTTTGAATTAGAAATTAAATATTGCTCTTTTTCTATGTGTTGATACATTATGTTTTGCGTTAAAGATACATTTATTCATATTTCAGAAACTCATTAGTTCTTAGTTTCAGAGAAAATTTAACTTCAAAAAGTTAAATGAAAAAGCAATTAAATGTGGAAAAAAAATTCTGAAATTACAGTTTTTATTTATATGGAACGCTGTAAGAAAGAATAAGGTATATTTATGAAAGAAAGCAAAATAATTTCTTAAACAAAATTAATACTGAATTTGCAACAAACAATCAAAACCAATGTTATATAACCTTCAGAAACTAGAACGGTATGCATTTGTTCGTAAGGACAGGACCGATCGTAGGTGGTATGCAGCGCTTTCACCGCACGCGGGCGGCCAAACCAAAGGGCGGAAGCAGCCCACATTAGTTCTAGGAATCAAGCAAAGTTTCACCAAACGAAACTTTTATAAGTTGGATATAAATATGTGGTATTTTAAATTGTTATTGAAATATCAAGAAGTATATATCGATAGCATAGAATAGTTTAAGACAAATAGTGTTTGCGCCAACTTGAGGATATCAGTTGTCCATTAATTTCCATTTTCAACATCAACGAAGGCTCTAGGGCATCACCTCCTAGATATACACAAGGCCTCGTGACTGATTTTGACGTCACTACTAGTAGGGAGACTTCGTCCATCGCCTACGGAACTTTTCAAATGCTTTTTTAAGTACTTTTTGTTTTTTAACCCAACATACATACAGAGAATTTTAAAAAAATTAATTGATCATTAAATTCTATTTCATGTACATAAAACATAAGAGTAAATATTATTTTACCTATTTAAATAATAATTGCAATTATGTAATTATCGCTGTATTTACTACGAACACGCATTACGATGAACATAAACACACTTAAAAACATTGCAGCAAATCATAAGAACCTTTTGTATTTGTATATTCTTTTTACAAAACTGTGCTTATTTCTTAACTTTAAAATTTATTTTCAACATTTTATTCAGAAAAGTTACAAAAAAAAAGAAATAAAATTAGAAATAGTTTTTAAAATAGAAAAAAAGACAAATTTAAAAACAGTAACTTTTTTGGTTTTAAATACAATCACAACATAGAGAATTATAAAATAAATTTCAAATATATTTTTGAAACAAATCTATATCAGTATAATTATAGATATATACAGGAAAATAAATACATAAAAACAGAATACACAATTTATTTGCTGTTTGTCAGTTACTTTTCTTTCCTTAAATTTTTGGTAATTTTTTAAAAATTTGGTAATTTAGAACAGTTACAAAAAGGAAAATAAAATTAGAAATAGTTTTTAAAACAGAAAAAAAGACAAACAAATTTAAAAACAGTAACTTTATTGATTTCAAATACAATCACAACAAAAAGAATTGTAAAATAAATTTCAAATATATTTTTGAAACAAATCTATTCCAATATAATTATAGATATATACAGGAAAATAAATGCATAAAAATAGATTACACAATTTATTTAGCTGTTTGTCAGTTACTTTTCTGCCAAAAGTAATTATTCAATTATGCATTGTTACAAATGTGAATTAAATATATTGTAAAACTTTATTGGTATCATGCACAGTAATAAACAAAAATTCACTCTCTGCAATAGCAACATTAAAAATAACCAAAAAATAAACTTCCCACAAATAACAAGTTATCGTAAAATAAGTTAAAAATATTTTTAAAATTTAAATCATACATATATATAAAAGCATAGATATACACCTAAATGAATAAATATACGAAGGCTGTTCAGAAAGTATCGATACTGAATTTATTCTATTTATTCGAGAAAATCCCCAGCGGAGGGACTGTGCGCATCATGCACGTGCATATTTCACCTTGTCTCACAAAATTCGGCAGGTCTGTACAGCGCGCCGTTCAGTCACACTGACTTCTTTCACGTGGAGTGTTTGCGTGCGTTCGTCGAAAAAAGAAAATGTGTGAAAACACGGATTAGCGAATCTGTATCAAGTTTTGCTTTAAGCTCCGTAAAATGGGCACCAAAACCTACGAGATGATGAAAACAACATTTGGAGATGAGGCAATGAGTCGTGCTCGGGTTTTCGAGTGGTTCCGGCGATTCAAGGAGGGTCGTCAATCAGTGAACAGTGATCCCCATTCTGGACGCCCATCCACCTCTCGCAATGAGGACAAGATTGCACAAGTGAAGGCAGTGGTGCTGATTTTTCCTCTTTCCCAAGATCAAGAACACCTTAAAAGGACACCGGTTTCAGGACATTGAAACCATAAAACAGAATTCGACACAGCAGCTTCAGGCCATCCCAAAGTCTGAGTTCCAGAAATGTTTCGAGGACTGGAAACATCATTGGGCCAAGTGTGTTACTGCCAATGGAGCATATTTCGAAGGAGATTGACTCAAAACGTGTTTATGTATGTATGTTTTTGCATAATAAATTCAGTCTCGATACTTTTTGAACAGCCCTCGTATATATAGAGAGAGAAATAACGCATACATAAAAATATATGTAACTTATTACATACATAAAAATAATGCAATTTATTTAGCTATAAAGTATGTATTTTTCTTTTCTTTGTTTCAACTTTTTTAATATTTTTTCCCTACAGTAGTTATATAATAATGCATTTGTAGAAGTGTGGATAATATGCTTTAAAACTAGCTCAGAAGCATGATCATTGTTACAAGGTTCATCATATAAAAAATATTCATTTGAATTTATCAAGCTAATCGATATTTCTGAGGCAATTTGACGTTGATTATTTTGTTTGAGGAACATATTTTCATAATCTTTAGAAAGTAGGTTCTGAACTATTATATAGTTATAGAGTACCGCTGTAACGACATCTGGGGAAGGGCACAATAAACTTCCTCTGTCTAAGTTACGCATTAAATCATAGTTAGAATTTAGTTCAAAAGTTTTATTAAGAACAAGTGATTTGGAACAAGAGTCGCATTTTAATTTTTTAAGTGCTGCTCTAGCACAAACACCAGCTAAATATGTTAAGACAGGTAGATATGGCTGAGCATCACGAAAATCTTTTTCAGATAGTGTAATATTAAAATTATGCGATACTGATGGCTCTAAAGGATTTTCATTACACGAATCTTCTAAATTAATGTCTTTTAAGTTAAGCTGCCCATAAGCAGAGGCGGCGTAAGGCGTGGGCCACGGCCTCGCGCCTCAAAGCCGAAATAAATTAAACGAAAAGTAAGCAAAATCCAAAAGTGCACGCTACAGGGTTTTTTATAATTAATAAATTAGAAAATTCTCAACTCTATCTTATTTTTGCGAGAAAGCTAAAAATTGATATATCCAGAGGCGGATTAAGCTAGTTGGAGGCCCCTGGCGGTAAAAGGTTTGGGGCCCTCTGGGCTGAAGAGTCGAAAAACTTAAACAGTGAAAAATTCGCTGACCTTAAATTCTCAAAATAAAATGTATAGCTAAAAAAATTAACGGCTAAAAAAAATTAAACTTTATTTTAAAGAATTAACACAAAAACCTTACTTAAAAGCTTAAAATTTTGCTATACAACTTAATGACTTGATTTTTCTTGGGCAAATTCATCGATTATTTTCGCAATATCTATTTGGTCCAAAACATCTTGTTCTATATATAATATGGCCATGCTGTTCAGTTTGTCTTCTCCCATACTAATTCTTAAATAATTCTTAACGCGCTTTAAAACCGAAAAAGATCTCTCACCTGATGTATTTGATATCGGTATAGTTAAAAATGTTTTTAAAAGTATCTCTACATTAGGGAAAGTCGAGACCCCATTTCTTTTGCAACTCGATAAATTTCTATTGCAGTGTTCATTGTATCTTTGTTTTCTTTTTAAAATATCAAAAACTGATCCAATTCATCGTCAAAATTAAACGATTCAATATCGTCTTTGTAAATATCCTTTAATTTTTGTACAGCTTTCTTCTTATTTTCAGGTAACATCTCATCAAAAAATACAAAAAAAAAATGTTCTATAACATTTTCATATATTCCAGCTCTTCGGAATAGTTCTGCACTTGTTCTATCACATATGACATACAATGACTTGACCAAGAAATTTTCCCTATTTTCAAATTCATGACCTTCTTTATAGTTTCACCGAAAATAAATTTTTCTCTTTCGCTGCCTGCAAGCTTGTCCAACTTCCTTTTCAAATGAGAGCTCTGATAAAGCAGTTGCTTCTTGTTCTACTTTTCCAAATTCATTCCTGAAATTTTGTATATAATTTTCTAAAGATTTCAGTAGATTAGTTCATTTTAATAGCTCACACCCAACTCATTGTAATGCTTTGCTAGTAGCACTCACCCTCTGGAGTATGGTATCCCAAATCACGGTCATTAGGGAAGTTTCATACTTCCCCATCTATTTCTAAAGAGAAGTTGCTTCCAGTATATTGTGATCTTCTCCTCGTTTGTATCACGGATTTCACAGCCCGGGCCTCTTCTATGTGTGTATAACCAAGTCTTATAGCTCGTACAGCATCTGCTCTTGCTGACTATCGTGTATCTGAAACTTTTTTCACAGATATTGCATGTTTGCTCCTTTCCAGATTTTTATTTAAAATTCGCCAGCGATGGGTTGACACAGAAAAAAAATTGAATAATTTCTGTACAAGCATAAAATATTTAATTGCATCGCTACAACTTTCTGCTCCTAAATTTCCTACTAAGTTTAAAGAATGAATGGTACAAGGAATATAAACTGCGCTTGAACTGTGTTCTTTAATACGTGCCTGTAAACCTAAGTACCACCCGGACATATTAGACGCATTATCAAATGGTTGCCCCCCCCTCTGCAATTTTTAATATCCACTCCAAATTTAGCTACAATTTCTAAAGCATTAAAAAAAAAATTTCCAAACTCTCATAAATGTACATTTGATCTTTTTCAAATTTTCTGATAGAATTATGAAATTTCTGATTTAACATACACATATTTTGTTTAATTCTTGTATTCTTTACAGAAATCATAGTTTAATTTCTAGAACAAAACGTAGCTTAGCTTCCGGATTACTTATAATCATAATTATTAAAATATCTCAACCAAAAGTAAGCTTTCAAAAATATTCTAAGGTTTTCTTTTAAAAAACTGTGGGATTTTTTGGAAAAACAATTATAATACTCTTGATTTTTGTAAAGTTTCCTTGTAAAATTTCTAAATATAAGTTAATAAAACATTAACTGAATACAAATGTTTTTTACACATTCTAGTTTAGTATTATTACTATACTTGTTGGTTTTTTCAAAAATCTTAATACTTTGTGACTAAACAGAACAATAAAACATTTCCAAAATAATTTGAAATTTCTAAGATAACTCAAAACTGTTTGACAAACGCCACAATATCACAAAAGAAATCTACAATTTTTCAACTAAATTTATATCTTAATTACGTTCAAAGTTCCCTTTCTCAAAATTAAACAATCTTACTACATATTGAATAACTTTTCGCATTTCTATTTTGTTTGAAATCACTCTTATCTACTTTATAAATTGTATTTATCATATTTTTATTTCTGTATTACATTTTGCTACCACTTTAAATAGTTTTAAACTAGGAGCAATTAAAAAATAGTACCTATATTTTTCAACACATTTATTATTGTTCTGTAAAAATAAACATTTCATTAAATGCTTTTTATAAGAAATTTCTGCTATAGTTTTGGCATTGTTGCCTTTTTTAAAGATTTTAAATATAGTTATAGATTAATTTTGATTAACTTTATTATTTATTTAAAGAAATTATGCATTTTAAAGTAATTATACGACTTTTATGTATTTTTATAATTAGTTATACACATTTTTAATTATTAGATTGCATTGAATATCCTTTCAAATTGTTGGACAAAAGATTTTAATCAAAAAAGTATCGCCAGCAAATCACTCTTAAAATGGCAATAAATTCAAAAAGAAAAAAGAATTTGCGCTTTTCAAATTTAATCTTACAAAATAATGGTTCTCTTAGCAGTTTTAAGGTAATTAGAAAAATTATGTGTTTATTTCACGTTAAATAAAAAGAAAGAAAAGTGTATTTTTAAGTAAACTTAATATACTTTCTTTCTTTGAAAATTCTTTTAACAGTTTGAAGCAATTTTAATTAAATATTTAGAAATGATAGATTGGCTCATATATTACTAAACAAAATTATCGTAATACGTTAGGATTACAAATAAAAAATCAACACAATAAATATAATAACGTTTTTATTTCAATTTCGATTTATTGTGTTAGGATTCTTTTAAGTATGGTAAATAATTAATGGATGTACTCAAAATCTCATTAATGTTTTGTATTTTAAGTGAACTACTATCGCTTTTTATAACTGACTCAAGAAATTATTTTTATACGAGAGGCAAATAATATTTTTTCATTTGAATAACAATGCCAATCGAAAATGCTTTAAGATTCAAGCTACGAAAACACATTTAAATATGTTAATCATCATGAAAATATTCTAAGAAACTGATGACAGTTATTTATATTTATGAAGTAATACGAAAAAAAAATTGGCAGTTATGGAAACTGCCGATAGAAGTGAAAACTTAGAACTTTTGGTATTAAAATTTGAAATTTCATAATGTTTGAATTAAAATTATCAACTTCAATCTGGTTTTCACATCTATTGATACTCCGAGCAACAATTATATGCATGTTTATATGGTTTTTTATTATTCAAATATATTACGGGCTGTACAAGATCATGACAAAATATAAATACAATTCAATTGAAATAACAATTAATATACAATCATATTATTTATGGATAGTATTTGTGTTTACTTAAATTTCAATGTATTTAATTTTTAACATTATTTTAATTGTTTGCATCATTGTCATCATTCATTTCAACAATATTTAGACTTTTTGTGCTTTCAATTATTTCATTTTGTTCTAAAAAAGATACAATAGGCTTATGGTAACTAAAGCAAGAAAGGAAAATGTTTGATTCAAATTTATCAAAGTATCGGATGTGTAAAAACTGCATCGATCATCGTTTTATATTTCGTAGTACTGAGTTTTCGATCATTGGACATATTTAAATTAAGTGTTTCAATTAGAAATTCAATTAGTGGTAGATTTTTATCATCTGCAAAGTTAATATTGAAATCTCCACTTAAAATCATCGGTACATTATCATATATATTTTTCGCCAAATCTTTTTTCGAGTATTTCAGAACCTTCTTTTGTATAAATCATCAAATTTTCGAATAAATGTTGCTGTATTTATCTCATAGATTTCCCAGGCGAAATATAAACGGCAACCATTAATATGTATTGCCCATTCTCGGAATCGCAACGAGTAACACATATTTCGCCTATATCAGAAACATTAACACCAATGCTTCTTGTGAATTTAGTATGTATGTCCATATGTGAAGTAATGAAATGTGACGTATCTTGAGTATTGTGATAAATAGTTACGCCTACTGCTGGAACTTTGGATCTTTTACAACGTACGACAAAGTTGAAATTCGGAATATCAAGTGGTTCTTCGCTTTTCATACGAATTTCTGACAAAAGCAGAACATTTGACTCTTTTACGAAAGCATCATTTTTTTTAGGTCAGCTGCATGCGCATGCAAACTTTGACAGTTGAATGAAAATATCGATAATCCTTTCTTGTTGGAGATGAATTCTAGAAAAGTTTTGGTGACCGTTTGTAGTGTATTGTTTTGTAACCTTTTCAATTCTAACGTTAGATCCTCTTGATGACTTGTTGATCTTTTATGATGTTTATTTGTATTAATAACCATATTTTAAACTTCAACACATTAATCTCTGAATTATTATTAGATTTTATAAAATTTTTAATTTCAAAATCCACGATAAAAATATGATTGAACAACTAGAAGTCTGTTTTACCACGGTAGTAAGAAAACGTCTAAGCCACTGTGAAATGGTAATCCGAATTGTATGATACTTTTCAGAGGTTAAATATTAGAAAATAAATAATACAAAATTTTCAAACGCTAGAATAAATACAAAGATTTAAAATAATTTTAAATAACATAAAATTTTCAAATGCCAAAATAAATACAAGTATTTAAAATAATTTTCTGTTATTTATTTTTTATCTTAAAAATATTAGTATATTTATTTAGTTCTCACTATTGTACTGCAGAATGATTCTTCAATTAAACGATTCAAATAATAATCGAACAAAAACACTGTTTCATCAATGCACAGTATATTCACATTGAAGTTTTCACTAAATCCATTCAATTTCACTTAGAAGATATACACAGCACTATACGTCAGCTGTATAGCTACAGATATGCTGCAAAAGCATGTCAGTGACGCGAACGCACGAGATTTCACCCATCCAAAAGTGTCTAAGGCCAACAGCACACTGCGCATGCGCCAGTCAGAGCATGTCGGTAAAGCGAACCCATAAGGTTTTCCTCTACCATAAAGTGCCCAACGCCGCTAAAGAAGTTTTCACTTCAATAAAAAAAAAATAATAAATAAATAAAAGGGTAATGACACGCAAATGCGACAAAATATTTTTTTTCACTTTATTTTACGCAATGATTAAAATACTTGCGCATTAAATCTTAAAAATCAAAAAAGAATTTGAAAATGAAAATATAGTTACCTTTTTTTGTTGTTTAAACACGGTTCTCCGATTTGTGTGTATAAGCGCAGTAAGCTAAAAGAAATTAGTTCGAAAGTCAAATTAATGCAAAATTTCCTCAGTTTTCTCCGAAAAGGGGTCTCTTTCTCAGGGTCATTCTGTCCCATTCTTTTCATTCGTCCTTAAGCCTGTCATAAATCTTGATTATGCTTTTCCCGATCCTGTTTTTGTCCAATGTGCCGAAATTCTTCTTTAACGCGCCCCCTCCCCCAGAGGACCAACGCTGAGAACTCATTGATACTCCTTAAAAAATAATTAACTATAGACTTGGAGGGTGACGGAAGACTTCTGGCGCTTATGGTCCTATCTTTTCTCGGAACGGGTAACAATTATCGAGCCCTTGCTCACCATACATGCACATCCAGTCTTTTGGTTGTTACAGAAATAAAATTAAACCGATAAAAATAAAATATATTATTCTCTTTCACTGGACCATCTCTGAAAAAAATTCCAACTAAGGGCCAAGCCTTCCTGCAGCTTCTTAGTGCGACGTTTATTACAGTTAATCAATCAATAGACGAAGGTGTTATTGTCATTTACATGCAAATAACATACTGAATGGATTTTTTCCATCCTAAGTGTTATCTGTAATTCACTTCAAATGATCTTTCTGTCGATCCGCTTTGAATGAGAAGTTTTTCCTGCATTCAAAGATCACACCACTCCTTGTCTTCTCATTATTTTGAGTAATTTTACCAGCTTTTAAACTTTTCTTATTGCGTTTCCTGAGATTCAGAATTCACACGGAAAACTTATATCGTTTTAAGCCAGTGACATACTGTTTTATAAACGTAAAATAGCTGGAAAAATGTAATCAATGGTAAAAGACCATTGATAACATTTTACGACTTTTTTCTTACACATGTAAGGGGCCCCTGTAGCTAGGAGCTTTTATTTTAGATGACGTAATATCCCCAGATGATATGTATAAATTATATCAATGTAATGTGTGTTTTTTTATGTCAGAAAGTATTTTGCTTTATTTCATGTCAGTAAACTAATTTTTTTAAATCTTCTACTTTCCATATGCTCGCGCCCCCCTCGTAGGGTTATTACGCCCCCTCCCTTCGGGGGAGGTGCGCCCCATAGTTTGAGAAACGCTGCCCTACAGTTTTTTTCGAAAAATTACTTTCATCTATTTCACTATTTGATTCATTCATCAATTTAGAGAAATTTCAATCTCACTTAAATATTTCGCTATTTCTGTCATGCTGACGGAAATAAAACTGATGCTAAATTTGCAAAATACTTCAATCCAGTGCCGGATTACTCGTTAGGAGGAGGAGGCTATTGCCTATGGGCCCCGTGCTTTTAGGGGCCCACAAAAGCGTGTTCTGTTTTCTGTTAGAGCTCCAAAAATAGACTAAGGGGCCCCGAGAACTCGACTGCCTAGGGGCCTCCATGTCGTTTAATCCGACACTGCTTCGATCTCTTTCCCCACATTCTCAAAATATAAACACAAAAATCCAGATAACAATAAATCACGAACCTTCAAATACTAAATTCTTTCGAAAGAACTAAACATTGGTAGTTGTTTATAGTCTGAGATTTGGGATCATTATTTTAATATAAGAAATTTGGGATCAACTTTTTAAAAACTTGGAACTGAAAACATATATTAAAAACCAAAGTTCAGGAAAACATTTTTAAAAAAAAAACGGATTTCAACTGCAATTACATGCAATATATGAGGGCAACACTAATTGTTATACGATTCAAATCGTGGGTAATCATTGGGTTTGCAATATCAGTACAAGATTTTTTGTTGCACGTTGAACTTATAACTGAAGTCTATCAGCTTGGGGCCCCTGGCGGCCGCCAGGTCCGCCAGCCGCTTAATCCGCATCTGGATATATCGGCTTTTTTTAAAAAACATATTCTATCTATCGGTGCATAAAAGCATGTGACTAAATAATTCGTGAAAGTATTTTTTTCCATTTTCTTTTATTAAAAATTTCTCAACTTTGTCGTTTTCGCTCATTCGTTCATATTTAGTCTGGCAACATTAGCTGGAGTTAAGTTGCTATCGCGCGGGGAGTCCCCGGTCAGAGACGGGGCACGGTTCAAGACTTCCCATCATTAGAAAGCCAATTAAAGCATCACATGCAGACGCAGTCTCACTTCATGTTTCTATATCATATTATAAATTATTTGATGTGATAACAAATAATAGTGGTACTGGGCATTTTTCATAATTTATCAATCATGTCAGACTCAGGCACTAAGAGAGGTAGAGATAAAGGGAGAAAATGGAAATCAGGTGCAGCAAAAAGAAAGAAAAAAAAGCGAAAAGATCTGTGTCCAACCAGGTTTAAAGTTCAGGTATGATGAAATTTCAAGATCAGACTGAATCTGGCAGTACAGAATCAAAGGGATCGGTTCCTTTGACTCCGAGTCCGACTTCGATCCGTATTCGAGTCTCCGTTGAATTTGGAAGTCACTCCTAATGCACCGACTATAAATAGTGAACGACGAAAATCGGAAAGAGAAGTACAGTAGAACGTCTTTTATCCGGAGCGTCAAGTATCCGAACCAATGTCCGGATACATTTTGAAAAGTGCAATGCTCAACAGTTGTTTCACGTGAAGCCAAAAGTGACGGGAAAACACAAGGTGAGGGATATTTGGGGAATTTCAGTTGTGAGATTTGGTAAACATCTGCGTGGAATATTAGGTCAGTTTGTTTCTAAGTGAGAAGGCGTATACATGCTCTTTTATTGAGTTTTGTTGATGTAGAAACCTGGAGGGCATGCGATGCAGAAGACAATGGATTTCAAATGCTAAATTATGACGAGATTGAGACTTCCGTGCAAGAAGAATCCGACCTTGACGACGATGAGACGAAGGCAGATGAGGAAAACAAAAAAATATCAAGGATCCATCAAATGCTGACACTTTTCTGCGTTAGAGACAACTATGGAGTGGCACGAACAACCATCAGAGCGCTGTCCTATTCAACTACTGCTGCTCAAGAGAATCAGATCATTGTACACCTTCGAAAACACGAAGGCGTACAATGGTACAGCGAAAAATTAGGGATTATTTTTCACAATAAAGGTAAAATTGCAACATTTTGCACCTATTTTGCTTTTTATTCTAGCACGTTTCCCGCCCAACTGATTCGGATAAACGACGTTCTACTGTAGGTTCAAAAGTTTGCCAATCATAACTTGACGTTGTGATTTCTGTTTTCTCGTTGAATAACATAAGTCACAATCAAGAAGACATTGAGATTAGTTCTTCGCCTGTGAACAGAGATGCCAGTGACGTAGTGAAACAAGTATTTTCCAGTTTTGACCCGGGATTGTGTACGTTTCCTATGACAGATGCTTACCGGTCATGATATCGTTCAAAGTGGTCAAACGCAGCAGTTAAATAACAGTGATGAATATTATCCTAAAATGATGATCATAGACACTTTTCCAATTTTCATTTCTCAAAAAAACTAAATAATGGTGAAAACCAACGTCGTCGCTGTTGGTTTATTCAAGTTCTAAAAATAAAGTTTTCTGTTTTCCATGCAGACTATTTGGCAATTGACAAACTCAAATGGTACATGAAGGGTGCTGTGTAATTGGAAACACTTAAGTAGTATTTTACACATACATATGAGAATACTAAAGAACATATGACCTATACGTTCCAATTAGAGAAGGGAGTAAAGCACGGCAAAAATATTAGACCAAGAAAACGAAAGGAGAATTCTTGAATCTCAAAAACATTGGTACAATTTGTTTGAGAGATTAACTGCTATTATAAATTTCTTAGCCTAACATAATCTGGTGTTTAGAGATCACAGCGAATCTCTCAAAACAGACAAAGACACTAGAATTCTGGAAACTTCACATATAGACTTATTTAAATTAATATCTATATATAATCCTACGTTATAGGAACACATAAATCGCATTGATATTAATCAACTTGCACACCATTATCTAAGCCACGAGATTCAAAATGAGTTGTGATCACAATCATGTCAAACACAGTAAACTAGTGAAGTGATTGGTGGGTGAGTGAGTGAATATTAACGTCCCACTGTTCAGCTACACGAGTGCTTTTGAGGACGGTCCGCGTAATTTTGAAGCATGGTCAAGTGACGCGGACGACACCTGAGCTGGCACCTCCTCTCCAAACTATCACACCACATCAATGAGAGAACGTTTGAGCTCTCGACATATTTTACGTGCATCACTCCCCTACACAGCGGGTCTTCAAGGGTACTGGAATCGAACTCATGACATGCTAGCCACGATCCGATGCCTAGACCACTTGGCCACAAGTGATTGGTGGGAGAAAAGAGGCAAAATATTATTCTTTCTTACTCGACTGCACTAGAGATTGTAGAAAAATTTAACAAATGTCGGTAATCTTAAGATATTGTAGATCATCAACTAGAAGTATAGAAGCAAACTTGATCTGATTTTTTGTTGTCACAGAAATGACTGGAGAATATTTGATCAATGCAATGCTGGGAGAACCAGAAAAATGGTTTAGATATTCGGAAATGTCGCGGACAAGGATACGACAATGGTGCAAATATGCTAGGCATAAATAGTGGAGTTAAAACTCGAATATTAAATATGAATCCCAGACATTTTTCACACCTTGAGGTTGTCATAGCTAGAGAATCTGTTATTGGTAGACGCAGCTAATTCGTCAGTGGCCACACAAAAAAATTTTTGGGGGTATTATTCAGAAGATTTTTTTTTGTTGCTATTTTCAAGTTTTTGCAAACGCTGGAAAATATCAAAGAAAAATTAAAGCTTACAAGTAAGCCTTTGTCAGACACAAGGTTGGAAAGCAGAATCGAGGTGGTATAATTTGATAATGTTGTTGAATGCATAGAAAACTTAAAAAACAAAACGGAACAATCCGTCACACTCAGTAATTACGATTCCGCTTTAAATTAAATGTCTAGTTTGGAATTTATCGTATAATTACATGCATGGTATGAGTTATTAACGCGTGTCTATACCATAAGCAAATTATGGTATTGTACAAGCTCAATTTATGCATTACTCTTGAACATTAGCGTATATTTTGTAGCTGGATCAAAGAGTATCGACAAACTGGATTCGCAAGATGCTTGTCTGACTGTAAGTTTATTGAGTAAAGCAGTTATGATTTACCAAAAGATTTTTAAAATAAAAGGGTAGCCAAAAAGAAAAAGAATGTTTGATTATGAAGGCGGTGAAACCTATAGAGTCTGTCAAAAGCCGGTATGAAACAGACTTTTTTAATACCATGATTGATTCTGTGATAAGCAGTATGGGTTCAAGATTTATATCTTTAAATCATTTTGAAAATTTTGTTTTTCTCTATGACTTAAACAAGTTTAAAAATATTCCAAAAGAACAAATATTGAAAATCTCTCAAGACTTACATACAGTCCTGCAAGTAGGTAAGAGCAGTGACTTCCAACATTACGAATTATATGAAGAATTACAAAATATGATCCCAAATTCACCAATACCATTACAGACGGAAACATCTGCTCCAATATGTCAATGTGAAAGAAATTTTCTTAAATATTTACATTGTCTTTCGAATTTTGTTACCAATACCTATAAGTATACCGATTCTGCTGAGACGAGCTTTACAAAATCAAAACTCATAAAAAAGTTTTTACGAAATTCAATGGGTCAGGAATGACTTTCAGCTTTGGCAGTTTTCTCTATTGAAACAGATATAGCATCTAAGATAAATTACGAACCAATCATTAAAGATTTCAGCAAAACCCTAATAGTAGAAAATTTCCGTTTTTTTTTTTTTTTATTTTTCCTCTTTTTTTTTTTTCATTATTGTTTAATCTGTCAAAGAAATATGGTTAAAAATTTTGGTTTTTCTTCATGAACAAAAATTGTTTTTTTTTTTTTTATTTTATCAACCCTTTTTTTTACGCTACCAGAGGGCCTCGCGAAATGTATCTTGCCCACATTAAGTTCAGGTCTCACGCCGCCACTGGCCATAAGCATTTGAAACCAAAGTTTTAGAGGTAAAAAATTTTGCATTTTTAGTTTAGCTTCTACTTCATAAAGCTGTTGAATTGATATTAAATATTGAGAACCTGAAAGTGTCCTATATTTCCCAAAACGACTTTCTAACGCATCTGTTTGAATTTTTACAGGAAGAAAATAGTTAAATTATAATTCTTTAATGCAATATTTTGACATTTCAAGTACAGCGTATGTGGTATGAGTAAAAGCAAGATGCGTTTCTTTAGTAAGGGTGCCAGTAGAGTACAATCTTTTTCCTTCCACGAGTCTAACCATGACAAAATTTTACGCAAGAATTGACATGCTTTGTTGTCTGAAGATAAAGTAATCGGTTGCTGATAAGTATCAAGCAAATGTTATCCCTTTAAAGGATTTTTAACATTAACAATTTTCCCCCATGTACAAATTAAAGAAATAAAAATTTATGTTGTTTCATAACTAATTAGTTTATGTTGCTCTCCTAATAGTTGAAGCCCCTGAATAACAAAGTTATTAAATATCTTAAGCACAAGTTTCACATTTTGTTTTTCAAGATTTGTAGGACATAAAGCCTTCAAAGTTAAACCATAAGCAAACTTTACTAAATTATTACTTTCTATGTCGTATAGTCGTTTAAGTGTAGAGAAATTTGTTTCTAATAAAGGAAACTTATTATGATCTTCGAAATCTGGAAAATAAAAACATCGGCCCGCATTTTTTTTATTAATCCAATTGTTACGAATACATTTAAAAATGTGTACTGAATCAATAACAAAAAATAAAGGATCAGAAGGATGTGGATATACAATGTTCAATTTGGGAGGAACAGATAAGTTGGACATTGCTTTTCGATTTATAGAATTATTGTCAGAAACTACACCTATAACTTTGAATCCTATACCATCAAGTTCTACGATAGTTTTTTTAACAGCAAACAATTTTTCTCCATCGATTTTTTTCACCGGCATGAACTACTTCTTTATAAGAGGAGAAAGAAGACTTTGAATCAGAAACACATAAGCTGAAGTAGCAGCTTGTTCACTGTTATATGCCATCCCAAGAATATTACCCCCTTTAAAATCTAAATATAGTTTTTAAACAGATTTCGTCAAGCATCAGTATGACAGTTTTGTCGATAGATTTTAGGATGTTTAATTTTTTTATGTATGCTAGAAAGTTTTCATTTGATTGTTCTGTTTGAGGATTAGTTTTCAAAGATGAACAAAGAGTTTGCGCAAAGTTCTAGGATGGGGAATATTGAGATATCCCGAATTTCTTAAAAATTTATAGGCATGAGGAGATATGGATTGTAATATACAAAAAAAAAAATATCATTTCAGAGGAATATCTAAAAGAAAACTTGTTACAGGTTAAAAATTTGAGCTGGTCAATTAAGAAATGGAATACAATTTTTTTTATCATCATCTAAATCTGAAAACATACTTTCTAAAAGATTAACAATAAAACCAAATGTTGTAGGATGATCCTGGGAGCTTTTCATTTCTACTCTAAGAACCAGTTCATGTAATATTTTATTTACAACAATAACATTATTAACTTTTACAGGAAATTTGTACTTACCAAGTTGACCTATCTTTGTTTGACCTATGTGTATTGACAAATCTAATTCTTTATTTATAATCACTGATGCTTTAAAAAATAACAGGAGATACCGTTGTGTCTAGCATCATAATTATTACTAGATCTTTTTTACAAACAATAGTCCATATGTCCTGAAGCTCCTCTGCATTTAAACACTCGACTAATTCTGGAAGCGACGTAAATGATTTACTTTTTTCGAATTCTTCTTTGGAAATTATGCTTTCTTGGATTGAGCGTTATAAATGCTCATTTTCTAATCTTTGCAGTCTTTGCTCAGAAGATTCTCTGATGTTATTTGTAGAGTTTGAAATATATTTGGGGAAAGTTGGGAAAATTGTCGGGACTGCAACATTTTGTAGTCTAAAACGCTGCAAGGCTACACATATCTTCTCCCCAGTTTTTTCGTCATAAGCTTCTGTGATTCTTCGTATTGCATCATCAGCAAAGTGTAGTTCACAAACCTAAAATTAAAAAATATATATATGTGGGACGGCGTCTAGGGGAAGGTTCAATTTTAATGTTGAAATAAGCACGCAGAATTAAAATAACTTAATTTATTAATAACACAACTAAAACATTAACTATTTACAAGGGGTTTTAAATTATTCGAGATAACACCATACTAATTCCGAAAACACGTACTCTTTCTCAAAACAACGGAGAGAGCGATTTCCTCTGACCTGCCTTCGTTCAAGCTTTGGTGCAACTCCCAGTTTCTTCTTTCTGACACCTTTATAAATACATAATCTCATCGTATCGCGCAGCTAAAACTCACGTGGTTTCGATTAGTGGTGCCATCTCTTACAATAAAATTCAAAAGAAGTAAAAGAAAACTTGCACTCCTTTCCTACAAGTTCGGCCATCCTGGGAATCACTGACCTCAGTGATTTTACATACCATACAATAAAATATAGGCCTCTGCAAAATTAATATTAATCGGAGATAAAAATTCCAATATAGACATTCAAATTTGAAAATAAGGATACAACTCTAAAAAATGAAATATTAATAGCAAAGAAAGCAAAACACATTAATACACATTATGTTCTTTTAAAAAGAATAGAAAACGCTTTTTATTAAAATACATCATCATGGTGAGTAAAATTTCATTAAATCAGCAGATGAATTTGTTATCTTAGGTCCCTCATGATCACCCACTTTCTCTATAAATCATATCTATCTCTAGGTTTTACTTATCTATATGGTCCCAAAAACTTAGGCCTCAATTTCAAACCTGTCCCAAATTGTGTTCTCTGAATGACCACAAAGTCACCCATCTGGTAGTTAGGGGCCTTCCTGCGCTTCCTGTCATAGGTTCTTTTATTCTCTGCCTGTATCTTCTGGATATTTTTCTTTGCATCTTGTCGTAATTGGTTCCTCTGTTCTTGAAATTCCTCCATCATTTCGTCCATCAGTAACTCTCTCAGGCGAAGGTCTTCCTTGTTTCTCATGGTGACGCCAATTAATAATTCAAATGGAGACCACTTAGTACTACGATTAAATGTACTATTTAAAATTTTTTGAAGTTGGTCTACGAACTTGATCCACTTGGTAGACTCCTCAATTGACAGCTTGGTCAAAACGGGAATAATAGTTCGGTGTATTCTCTCGACTTGGCCATTCCCTCTGGGTACTCCGGTGGCGATTTGCAAATGTTGAATGTTTTCATTAGTACAATAATCTCCAAAAGCTCCAGAAGTAAAAGCAGAACCTCTGTCTGTTATTATTCTATTGGGATTACCAAAAGTCTTTTGTTGCAATTTTAATTTATCCAAAGCATCTTCTGCGGAAGTAGATCTAACGGGATAAAGCCAGGTAAATTTTGTAAAAGCATCCACTATTGTGAGAATATGCTGATATTTCTTGTTAGTAGAAGGCAAAGGTCCGATAAAATCGACGTAATAAGTACTTAATGGCACATCTTCTTTAGGAATGGGGTTGAGGAATCCATCCTTTTTTCCACACTTTTTGTTGGTCAAAATACATGGCACACAGTTAACAATTACATTTTGCACCTGCTTGCTCAAATTGGGAATGAAAAATTCTTGTTTCACAACTCCTTCTGTCTTGGCAACGGAGAAATGTCCCTTCTCATGTGCTAACTTAATTATCTCAGTTTGCATATCCCTTGGTACAACTATCAATTCACGACCTTCAACATATTTGTAAAGTATTTCGTTTTTATCGAAAAAGTCTGAATTGCTGTTTGTTTCAATCAGTGACCTTAGACTCTGAGTGTATTCATCCTCTTGCTGTGCCCTTTTTAATCTTGCGGTTAGAGTATCGTTAGTAATTATTGCGACTGGATATCTACTAAGGGCATCCACATGTTGCATCCTCTGGCCGGAACGATGCACAATTTCATAATCAAACTCTTCCAGCAATAATGCCCATCGCGCTATACGAGTAACCAAATCCTTTTTGTCCATAGTCCTTTGAAACGCTGAGCAATCCGTTATGACTTTGAAATGATTTCCCATAAGGTAGGTACGAAATTTCTTTAAATCGTTTACAACAGCAAAAACTTCAAGTTCATAGCTGCTATACTTCTCCTCTGCCGGAGTAGTTTTCTTAGACATGTATTGAACTGGATGCAATTTTCCATCTTCTGCCTCTTGGAGTAAGACGGCTCCGTAGCCTTGTTGACTTGCATCCGTGTGCAATTCGGTTGTTTTTCCCTGCTGGAAAATACTTAATACTGGACTTTCAGTCAATAATTGCTTGAGCTTTTCAAATGCTTCTATTTGAGGTCGTTCAAAGACAAATCGATTGTCGTTTCTAATTAGATCACTCAAAGGTTTCGCTATTTTAGAGTATGACGGAATAAATTTTCGAAAATAGCCAGTGAGTCCTAAAAAGCTTTGGACTTGTTTGACAGTCGTTGGTACTCGAAACCTCTTGACAGCTATCGTTTTTGCAACTGAAGGGCGCACTGTTCCATTTTCGACAACGTGACCCAAAAATTCCACCTTTCGTTTTAAAAACTGACACTTTTCAAACGTGATCTCCAACCCATATCTGGATGCGACCTCAAACACCTTCTTTAGTTTTTCCAAAACTTCTTTCTCATCTTTAGCTGGAACGATCAAATCGTCCAAATAAATTATTACGATGCCTTTTCGCATGAGTTCCCTAAAAATGTTGTACGCATATCTTTGGAATACGCTTGGGCTTGTACTGAGACCAAAAGGTACCTTATTAAATTCGAACTGCTCGTCTGGTACAACAAAGGAGGTGAAATGCTTGCAATCTTCGTTCACGTCGACATGAAAAAACCCATTTTTCAAGTCTAACGTGGAATACATTTTGGCGTCTTGCAGCCTATCCAATACGTCCTCTATCAGTGGCAAGGGGAAGCGATCCTTGACTAGTTTTCGGATCAGTTTCCTATAGTCAATGCATAGTCTGTCGGTACCGTCTTTCTTCTTGACTAACACGATTGGACTTGCATATTCAGAAGAGCTTGGTCTCACGATTCCCTTATCCAAATATTCGTCGATCTGCTTGTTGACGGTCTGATTCTCCAGAAACGACAAACGGCGTGCTGTTTGGTAAACTGGTATATCATCCTTCAGGATAATTCTCTTGGATACATTTGTCGTTTCGGTCTTCTTAGGTGTATAGCTGTTGATTAGTTCAGAAAGTTCCTTTCTTATTCGAGGATTGATAACATGTTTAACTTCGATTTCGTCTTCAGTTCTTGCTTCATAAACCTGTGTATTCACAAACCACGCCTTCTCTTCGTGTTTACGGAAATAAACACCTTTTTTATCAAAGCCAACAAAAGCTTATTCCAAAATGTCCGATCCTATCACTGCCTGGAACTCCGAATGCACCGCAGGCACGACATGCCATATTACGGAATATTTCTCTCCATCCAATTCGATTTCTCGTTGGGACGATCCTTTTGTTTTGACTTCGTACTTTCCCAATCCAGAAAACACGACAATGTCCTTCGAGAGCTTCGATTGCTCGATGATTCCTTTGCTTACATCTTCACGAATGAGCGAAACTGAGCTTCCAGTGTCGATTAGAGCCTCAAAAGTCTTGTTTCCGATGGTTATTTTCCTGGTCTTAATTCTGTCTTGCTGAATTCGAGAACAGATCTGGACCGGAGAGCTTGAAGATTTATTGATTTTCGTACCCTTGTTGCGTTTTGTACAATCTACGGCATAGTGACCTGGTCCCCTGCAGTAGCTACATGTTACCTGTTTAACTCTTTTATCGTAAGTTCTCGTCGATTGAAAGCATTTTCTATCATTCCAATTATTTCCAAGGTGAAAACTTCTTGCCTTCGAGAACAATTATCGTTATTGTTCGATCTCTTAGCAAATGAGTTTAACTGCTTTGGCCCTATAGTTCTTCGGACGTTCTCATAATCTTCAAATTTTTTCGCTAGCTCAATAGATGAGTTAATAGTAGACCATTAGTCCAATAAGTGTTCCTGAAAATCATACGGCGCCCTCTTCTTCATTTGATCGGCTATGATTAATTCTCGTAATTGGTCGTAGGTGTTAACTTTTAAGCCCAAAGTCCATCCATCAAAATACGTCTGTAATTCGTGTTGAAAATCTTGCCATGTTCGTTCATCGGACTTTTGGTGAAACAAAAATAATTGACGAAATTTTTCCGGAGAGAGAGAGAGAGATAATTTAAATCTTTGTAAGAGCAACTTCTTTATATGATCGTAATCGTTACACTTACCAGTTGGTTCTCTTGCGATCAGATGGGCAATTTCGACGGGTATTAAACCTATAAGTTTTTGAACCCAATCTTTTTTCGGTAAGGAAGGGTTAGTTCTGCATGACGCTCAAATAAGGTAAGATTCAAACCAATATCTTCCTTCATATTAAACTTATGAAAAGTTTCGTGAAACAGTTTATTCGATGCTTGAACGTTTTCGGTGTTATTCGGCATACCGGCAGTCTGTTGCGCTTGTATTCGCAACTTCTCTAATTCGTACTCTCGTCTTTCTCTCTCATCCTTTCGCATATCCTCTCTCTCAGCCCTCTCTCTCTCAGCCCTTTCTCTCTCAGCCCTTTCTCTCTCAGCCCTCTCTCTCTCAGCCCTCTCTGTACGTTCCTCCACTATGCTATCAAGCATCTTTTTAACATCGTCTTCAACGTAATCTGGGCTTTTTACGATCAGCTCCTTTAACTTCAATTTTGTGATACCTGCTTCGATAGTAAGATCCAAATCCTCGGCGAGAGTCACACCAAATCCTCTTTCCTTTTCGCGAGTAAGAATGCCATTTTTATATTTAGAATGATGACCCAGAGAACAACTTAAATTTTTACCCAAATTAAATGAGACAAAACCATTAAAATGACACGCAAAAAGTTTACTCACTTAAAATGAAACAAAAGATAATTTAAATAAGATGCAATTATCAATTATAAACAATTATAGACAAAAATGGACTTTTTAAAGAATTCCCGGAACTTAAATCCTTTTACAAAACACAACAGTATTACAGTTAATATCAATTTTATTTTTTATTAAAAAAAACAACGCGTTCCTCTCATTTATCAAAAATAGATTAAGAAAAAACACGGAAAGTACTCAGTTATTAATCCAAAACTGAAGGAACATCAAATATTTATGTCTGCAATTAAACCAATAATAGTACCTAGTACTTCAAAATTCAATTTCAGATTCACAGAACAGGAAATATACACACAAAAAATTATTCATTTATATAATTTTCGCCTATTACTCACACAATACCAAAAAGGGATACTAGAACAATTCAATGTAATTCTGAAGACATTTTACCTTGACCTCAATGACACAGGAAATCTTGTTTCGTGTTGATAACTCGCAATTCGATGCAGTTCCAAAGTTTCTCTCGTCAGTGTTGACCTCAATGATCAAAGTAATCCCGTTCAGTATCTCGTTGAGTCGCTGGGCTTCCAGTTTTGGTTGACTGTAGCTGACGTGGAAATTCGCCAAGATTCCGTGTTTCTAACCCAGTCAATGGACTCCTTTTTCTTGTTGACTGTTCTCGCTGAAGTATTTCCGTATCGCTCGTAAAATTCCTTATCCAGCTGAAGGCTTCGCCGGGTTTCTATTCGATGCAAGGCAAGGTCTATTTACACTCAGGAAATCAAAAATCGATGAGGAGGTAAAACTTTTAAAAAATGCTCTTAGATAAAACTTTGAATAGTTTAAAAAATTCTCGGTCGAACCCCCAATTTGTGGTACGGCGTCAAGGAGAAGGTTCGATTTTAATGTTAAAATAAGCACGCAGAGTTAAAATAACTTAATTTATTAATAACACAACTAAAACATTAACTATTTGCAAGGGGTTTTAAATTATTCGAGATAACACCATACTAATTCCGAAAACACGTACTCTTTCTCAAAACAACGGAGAGAGTGATTTCCTCTGACCTGCCTTCGTTCAAGCTTTGGTGCAATTCCCAGTTTCTTCTTTCTGCCACCTTTATAAATACATGATCTCATCGTATCGCGCAGCTAAAACTCACGTGGTTTCGATTAGTGGTGCCATCTCTTACAATAAAAATCAAAAGAAGTAAAAGAAAACTTGCACTCCTTTCCTACATATATATATATAATATATAATATATATATATATATATATATATATATATATATTGTTTTGCATTGACATAAAAGATTTGTGAGAGTTAACAAAAGTTTCTCTGATAATTTTATTTTTTGTAATTTTAAGTGGAATTTTTGTCGGAAGTACTGAAAAAAATTTTGATACAACAGCAAAAAATTTTCGACAACGTTTATATACAAAATTGGAACAAAATTTTGTTTGTTTGTTTTCTCTTTGATTCAATGAAATTTGTTTATTTTGCCAGCAAATGGTTGTCATCAAAGCAAACTTGATACGATTAAATAATTCTTGTCGGGACACCACATAGTCTATATTAATGCAAACAATTCTAGAAAAGAAACTGCCAGTGTTGTCGTCAAGGGCTTAGAAATTGGTACTCACTACCTCTAAATGTGGTGTCTTCTTCGACATTTGCTGTCGTAGCAATCCTACTTCAGGTTAACTTTGTGAGGTTAACGCTGAGTCATGTTTATCTGTTTTTAGCTTTATTTTTTCTTACTTTTAAAGTCATCCTAATAGTTCAGAAATCAGATAGCTTTTTTTTTTTTGTAGTGAATGTGTTATGCATTTTGTATCTCACATCATATTAATATATAAAATAATCAATAAATGTTTTCTTATGTTCATATTTACGTAGACTATGACCTCTGTATCATAATGGGCTTTCTTTTGCTAACACACAATTCATATTTAAGGAACTTTCGTTGATAGACTTTCTGTGAAAAGATATTTTTAGAAAATGACACAAAAATGTTTGTTTGCAATAGGAAAAATACTACACAGTTTTTGTCTCATTAACAAAACTTGATTGGGCTCATTTTTAAACACAAATTTTTAGGGCTATAAAATATTTATTTGATAAACAATACGCTTTTCTCATTATAGATATATAAAAATGAATTACCAATGTAATTATCATGTTAAGAATCTCACATGAAGAAAAAAGAAATGAGTACATTTTCAAACGTCTTATCGAACAACATATTAAAGTTATTAGACTTTTAAAATTAAGATATTTCTACAGTTTCCATATATATATATATATGTAATAATCCCCATTAATTATTCTTAATAACTTTTAATTACCTTTGGTCCATCCCTTCAGGACCAACGTTTTAGTAATAAGTTAACCAGCCGTCTAACGAGAGCATTTTAAACTACATCCATCCACCCACACAGATCACGTGATTTAAGCTGCCTATATATACCGAGACTCCTGAAGACCGCGCTCTCTTTCGCTTCTTCTCTTCTTGTCATCATGTAGTCTGCCGCATCTAGTGTTTGTGTATTGTGTGTGTCTATTTGTGATTCCGTCTATCTGTGTGTCTTCATGTTCAGTGTTTAATAAAGAAGAATAGCTTTTCCACGAGACTGCCTCTTCCACAGTAATGAAAATGCAACATCAACCATATAAGGAAATACCAACACCGGCCACGCTATCAAGATCTTCGCCAAAAGTCGTCCTCCTTTACTAAATCCATCATTACAACATCGTCGTATATTACATATATATATATATATATATATATATATATATATAGAATAAAGTTAAATAACTTACCTTTGAATATTTTGATGGAGCAAAATCTTTTCTTGATATAGCATGGATCCATTTTTTTCGAAGGGAGTTTGGGGAATGCGAACATTTGCAATTTTTCAGTACCTTTATAATTGCTATTGCAATTCGGTACAACGCATCTGTAGACCATTTTTTTAAACTTATTCAGAATAGTTAAAAAGAAATTGAAAATCTATAATAAAAAAGCGAACACGCAGGTATCCGCACACACACAAGCACCAAAATGGCATAGGCGAGTAACTAATTTAACTTGAATTCAAGCAGGTTTTCTATCCCTACTATGTGTGACGTCACAAGCCTATCACGTTGGAGTCACCAGGTCTTGACTCTAGGAGGTGATCTCTAGGACCGGACAAACCGACCCCCTGCCCGGTTTGGAGCCGCGGCGGCAAAGTCCCCGGAGCG